>CAUYQU010024706.1:0-11772 GCA_963574635.1 Cheracebus regulus | reverse complement strand
TGAGGGTTTTGCTTTTTCTGCGCAAACGTGCCTTCGGTATCCTCAGCCTTCTGTGTCATGAAGAGAAATGGCCCTTCTCCCTTGGTGGGTGTGAAGAGGAAACAGAGAGGTCAGCCCCTGCTCTGCACACAACCTCAATATTCACACATACACACAACACATGCATGTACACATGCATATACATGCACGCCAGCACCACACACAACACGCATACATACCACACATACACATAACACATGCACATACATATACATATGCATGCACACCAGCACCACACACAACACACATACACACAACACATGCACGTACACATACATATGCATACATGCCAGCACCACACACAACACACATACATACCACGCATACACACAACACATGCACATACACATGCATATGCATGCACGCCAGCACCACACACAACACACATACATACCACACACAAATAAGTGCAACACACACATGCATGCACACACACATGCATAGCACACATACCACACACAACATGCATATATGCCAGACATACACACAACACATGCACGTACACATATATATGCATGCATGCCAACACCACACATGACACACATACATATCACACACGTATATGTGCAACATACACATACCACACACATATTTGTGCAACACATACATGCATGCACAGACACACACATGCATAGCACATGTACCACACACAACACACACATAGACACACATGCACACAAGTACACATGCATACACAGACACACACACACAGCACACATACCACACACAACACACATGCACACATAGACATGCACAGAGACACACATGCATACACAGACACATAGCACACATACCACACAACACACACATACACACATAGACAGACATACACAGACACACATGCATACACACACACAGCACATATACCACACACAACACACACGTGCATGCACAGACACGCATGCAGATTCACATGCATAGCCAGACATACATACAGCACATGTACCACACATGACACATACATGCACACAGAGATATGCACACACAGAGCACACACAGACACACATACATGGATATACATCACACACATACACACACCACACAACATACCCATATATACACAGACACATGCCCATACACAGAAATACACAAACACACAAAAAGGCATACATATGCACACATCCATATATGGACAAACACACACAGACACACTCTGAAAAGATCTCACTTCCTGCTAAGATCCCTGAAACAACCTCTTTCTCACCCAACCCCAAACACAAGCAGTTCTCACCAGCCATGGCAGAATCATATGTACAGAAAGCCCCATGCCACGTGCCATTTCTCCCTTGGCCCCAGTCCCCAAGGCCCACCTTCAGTCCTAAGTCTGGCAGAGGCTGGGCTGGGTCTCTGGACAAAGAGAAAGGAGCCAGAAAATCCACGCATTCCAGGGGCAGCGCAGGCTGGGACTCTACGTGGCTAACCCTTGCTGGCCTCCCTGCCATCTTCCAGGAAGCAGCTAGGAAATGCAGAGGTCAGCCCTCACCTGCTGTGCCAGGGTCTGGCTGTGTGTTTCTTCCGGGATGGGATGAGGGCTCGATGTACTCACTTCCCCAGACTCTGGAAGCTTCCTCCCTTGCCTCTCCCCCACAGGCTCTAACTGGCTCCGGCAACAATACAACAGGCTGCGGCTCACAATGAGAGGGCGAGGCCGGTCTTCCTACATTGCTTTCCCCCTTTGAGGATAATGGGAGCTTGCTCCTGCTAGGTCTCATTTTTTTTTTTTAATCTATGGCCTAGAGTGAACAAACAAACAAACAAGAGACAGGGCTCTACAGCTGGAAGATTCCAATCTCTCCATTTCCCACATTATCTTGAGTCTTCCATTTTCCTTCTCCTCCCTCCTACTGCCGTCCATTTGGCCAACTCCCTTCTCAGGAGACTGCCCCGTGGAACTGGAAAGAGAAGTTGTACAAGTAATCTATTCATTTTACTAGAGTTTAGAGATCCCTTTAAAATCTGCATGAGAACTTAGGAACAGGGTTGCTGGTGTTGCAGAATATAATGAGAGTTTGAAATTCTGATCTGCACTCCATGTTCAACCACCATAAGAGTTGGCCCTAATTGTCTCTTATTTCCAACGATAATCCAGAATCCCAAGGCTGTGGTAGGGTGGCCTCACCTATCCAGCTGGGTTCTCTGGGGACTCATGTCACTCAGCCTCCCAGAAGAGGTATGCCGGGTCTTTGAAAAGCTGCCTGATTCTGGTGTCGGCAGCAGCCAGGGTCCAGCAGCTGCACAGCAGCAGTGCCAGTGGGCGGCAGCCAGGACGCGGCAGGGTGCCAGCAATGGTGTCCTCACTGGCCTGTTCTGGGATATGATTTTGCCTTTTGTTCCTGTACTTTCGAAGGCCTGAGTGCTCCTCTTTCTGGTGATTCTGTGAGCCACTCGGTAGCTTTTCTGCTTCAAAACAAAAAGAGCCAGCATGCATACATATATACCCAGGCCAAGAGCCAGAGAGATAGGGACTAGGGGAGAGGGAGATGTTGAGAGAGAGAGAATGGAGAGATGCAGAGACAGAGATAGACAGAAACAAATGGAGAGAGACAGAGAAATAGAGACAGAAACAAATGGAGAGCGATAGAGACAGAGACAGGTGGAGAGAGAGAGAAACAGATGGAGAGAGATAGAGTCAGAGTCAGATGGGTGAAGAGAGATGGGGAGAGACAAGAAAGAGGCAGAGACAGAGAGAATAAGACTCTCGTTCTTAAAACTCAGTCATTAAGTCACAGGCACTGGTCTCAACCCCTCATCTGCTTCCTCTGGACTTAGCCTCCTCTCCCAGCCACACTCCTTGGAGGCCCCACCAGGTCCAACCTCCAGTCTTGTCCCCTGGGTTTACATCTCACTTCTCAGGCTGGAACCAATACCAATACTCCCTGCTCCTTTAGCAGCCACCCTCCTGCTGCTGCCCCACACCTCCCCTGACACAGCATGCCTGTGTACACATACACAGACCACAGCACACACAACTCACACACACCCACCACAGCACACCACAGCACACACAACTCATATACACACCACAGCACACACACAACAGCTCACACACACACCACAGCACACCACAGCACACACAACTCACATACCACAGCACACACACACCACAGCACACACATACACATCACAGCATACACACATACCAAAGCACACACACACACCACAGCACACACAACTCATATACACACCACAGCACACACACAACAGCTCACACACACACCACAGCACACACATACAGATCACAGCACATGCACCACAGCACACACACAACAGTTCACACACACCACAGCACACGCATACCACACACAACACAGTGCACACACACCACAGCTCACACACCACAGCACACACACCACAAAACAAACACATTACAGCTCACACACCACCGTACACACACACACCACAGCACACACACAACCACACACAACAGTACACATATACCCCACAGCTCACACACACCACTGCACACATCACAAAACACACACACAATACCTCACACACACCCCACAACACACACACAACACTCACATGTGACCACAACAGTCACACACACCACAACACACACACCACAACATACCACAGCACATACACACTACAACACATACATACTACAACACAAATACACACCACAACATACACACACTCCTCACCCCCCCGACACACATACACACACTCTTATTTTTGCCCCGGTTCCATCTGGAATTTTCTGGAAGTCATTGCTGGAAGTTAACACGATCCACCCTCGAGTCCCTGCTGCCTGTGTTCCGTCCTCCACAGCAAGCCTGCGGGTGCAGGAAGGGGGAGGCCACAGGGGCGTGGGCCGGAGACAGGAGGGAAGGGAGAGGAAGGCAGGCAGCAATCCCCGTCGGAGCTGTCACATGAAGACAAATCACATGCCACAGCACAGTTTACTCCGTGAGTTTAAACCACGGGAAATGAGCACCCCGAACATTGGATCCAAAGATTTTCCTCTCAGTTTTGAGAAGTAATTTCCAACCAGGTGTGGCACATGCACAGCGAAGTGTCACTGCCAAGCCGTTTGATGCCCCCAAGTTCCTTCCGAGGCCCCACCTGCCTTTCTTCTTTGGAGCAAGCTGGGTGCTGCTTTGTGAAGAAGGCAGCTCAGATGTCTCTTGGAATGAATACATCAGAGGAAAGAGTTCAGTTAGAGGACTGATCCTGAACATTTCAGTGAATTTCAATAAGCTCAGCCCCGTGAAAACACAAACAGAACAGGCCACCCGAAGATGAGCCTAAAACAAAATATAAACAAATGCAAGATGCCAGGGAATATTCTGTGTACACCAGAGTCAGGGAGCTCAAGGTAAAAGGCAGAAGGCTGCCGAGAGGTGACATTAAAATGCATGTGTCCCCTAAACGCAGCTCCCTCGGTGACTTGCATGGGTGGCTGCTACCACTCCTCTCACCCTTGGTCCTAAGCAGCCAACCACAGGTTCACACCAGTCAGATGCCCAGGGCTGGCTGCTGCTGACGCGACTACCTCTGACATCCACCGGTGTGGCAAGTGAGGACCAGGGCCCTAGAAGACGAAGGCTTGAGGTTTGAATCCGGGCACCATTTCCTGGGGATCTGCCTGCCTTCTCTGTGAGTCTACTTAAATGGGGATAGGAACTCTCACCGTGTTCTTAAGGGGATTAGGTAAGTGGATCCGTATGAAGGTGTATCAGCTCAGGTTCAAGCAAAGAAGTAGAACTAGTAGGAGATATAGATTAAGAGATTTATCTCAGGGGATTGGCTTATGCAACTGTGGCTCTGGAATCTGTAGGGCAACCCATGTGGAAGGGCAGGCTAGAATTCTCAGGCATGGGCCAAAGCACCATCCACAAGCAGAATTTCTTCTCCTTCATGGAAGCCTTGGTTCTGCTCGTAAGTCCTTTCCATTGATTGAATCAAGCCCACTCCGATTGTCTAGAATAATCCCTTTTATGTAAAGTCACTGATTTTGGCCTTTAATGGCTTCTGTAAAAGACCTTCTCAGCAACACCTGGATGAGTGTCTGAATAAGTGGAACCACGGCCAGGGCAAGGTGACATGCAAGACTGTCACAGAAGGATTAGCACAATGGCTGGCTCATGGTAATTATTCACTCAATAAAGCTCAGCTGTGATTTTTTTGAGGATTGTAAAGCATTTACTGATGAAGTTGACAAAATAAGTCAAGCATTTCCTCTTTTGAGTTCTCATCTTACATGGCCAATAGCACCCTCTTCCTCACTTCCAAAATCTTCTTCCAAAGAAGGCTGAGGGCTCATCCCAAGGAGCCAAAAAGAAAGTGATTTATTTTTCAGACATCCTCAGCAAGATTTCTTGAACATATTGTGCCAGGCTAGCACCAGGGTTGTAGATACAGATGCAGGTACGTGTTGGTCCCTACCCTCCTGGATCCTGGGTGCAGAGTTCCACTCTCCTCCTGTTCTCTTCCATGACCACGTGCCTCACGCTGAGCCCACTGCAGTACCCAGGGCCTCCTCCTACAGCCGTCCCACAAAGGCTCTGGACCAAAGGGGACAGGGAGGCAGAAATCCAGCCCATGCTCTGATTGGTGCACCTGCCCAGAGGGCCACCTTTTCTCATCACTCAGAGGAGCCATGAAAGCTAGTGAGAGCCGGTGCACTACCTGCACGGCGTAGCTGAATTTCTACCCTGTCCTGACTCTGCTTGCCTTTGAGAAACAGGATCCCTGCAATACAACTGCAGACCAACCTGAGACTGGTGAGAGCTAAGAGAGGCCACCCTCAGGCTTTATTCTAATCTCATCTCCAGGCTAAATGATGCTTCCACCAGTGCCATGACAGGTTGGCAATCACCATGACAATGACTGGAAGAAGCCATAGGAGGACAAAAAGGAAGGCAGCACTTCGGCTCCAAGGAAGTTCACCACCCATTTCCAGAAAATACAGGAATATTCCTCCCCGGCTTCTTTTTTCATTTATTTATTTGCTTATTTATTTTGAGACTGAGTCTTGCTCTGTCACCAGGCTGGAGTGCAGTGGCACAATCTCTGGTTGCTGCAGCCCCCACCTCCCGGGTTCAAGTGATTCTCCTGCCTCAGCCTCCTGAGTAGCTGGGACTACAGGTGCACGCCACCACACTCAGCTAATTTTTGTATTTTTAGTAGAGACAGGGTTTCATCATGTTGGCCAGGATGGTCTCTTCTGGCTTTTAACATCCAGCTCCTTCATGAGAGAAATCCTATATTCTCACTCCTTCACCCATCACTTGTTGAGAAGTCGATTTGTGAGCCAGGTTTCTGCTTCTCAAGTCCATGGCCTTCGAATCAGTCCTGCACTGACTGACACTCACTTTCAGCTTTGTGTATTGGCTTCATTACACCAAACAGGGAAAGACCCCATCTTTTGGAGGACCAGCTTTGTGCCCTGGCAGCACATATTACCACAGACCATTCTCCTACTGACAGAAGGTGGCTCCTCCAGGAGGCCACAGTCTCTTTAAAAGGGAACGTCCCATTTCCAGCCACAGGGCTGATATGTGATGCAGTAAAGAACAGCTCTCAGCCTCCCGAGGCAATTCTCGCTTCTCATCTACAGGGCCTTCTCAGCACCCATCTCGATGGCCACTGCCCTTCCTTGCTCATCCTCAGTTCCCCCATCCTACTTTTTTCCAAGTCTCAGAGAAGTGATGCTCTGCCCAGTTGCCACCATCATCCCGCACCTGCACCTGAGCCTGAAGCTGGTCTGCTCACTGGTATGAGGACAGTGCCCACTAACCTAGGATGAACCAGTCCCCAGATCCATGATGAGCCTTCCAGTCAATGCTCGTTCCATTCACATTTGCCCCTGATGAATCCATAAGGCCCCAGGAAGTCCCCCATGCCCTTTCTGGAAGCCCAACAGGCTCGCAAAGAGCCTGCCTTGGGTTATGGCAAACCTGGGGGCCAGTCCCAGTTCTCCTAACTTACTGGTTATATGAGCTTGGCTAAGTCCATTAACCTTTCTGAGCTTGAATTCTTACGCTAAAAAATAAGGACAATCATAAAATTCACTCCAAGGAGTTTCCATGAGAAACAAGTAAAATATTGCATAAGAACTGCCTGACAGTCAGGCGTGGTGGCACACGCCTGTCATCTCAGCACTTTGGGAGACTGAAGCATGAAGATCACCTGAGGTCAGGAGTTCAAGACCACGCTGGCCAACATGGTGGAACCCCATCTCTACTAAAAACACAAAAAATAGCCAGGCATGGTGGCACATGCCTATAGTCCCAGCTACTCGGGAGGCTGAGGTGGGAGAATCACTAAAACCCAGGAGGTGGAGGTTACAGTGAGCCGAGATCATATCACTGCACTCCAGCCTGGGCAACAGAGTAAGACTCTATCTCAGAAAAAGAGCTGCCTGACACATGGTATCCAGTCTACCACTTGTCTGCCCAGCCTCTTTGGCTGATCTCGCCACCCACCCTTCCTCCAACCTTATCTCTATCAGGTATGTGAAACCCACACTGAACCCATCTGACCTCATGGTATCCTAGCTCCAGCCAAGTGACCCCCCACTCCCTGCCATCGTTGCTTCAGCATGGCATTGGGAGAAAGAACGTGTTTGGCTTGGCATCTGGTGGGGAATTCTTCCGGTTAGGATCAAAGTGGGGAACGTGGAGTTTTATCACAGGAACTCCTTTCATGGGAGAATGAGGAGCAGGTGTGGTCCCCCCCCACCAACCCTTCTCCTGCCCCCAACGATATGGGGGTGGTATAGAGGACCCCAATCTGTAGGGAACCCAAGCACAGGAGGAAGGACTTTGCCATCTGCCAAGCACCCTATCAATGTTCGTCATGATTAGAACTTAATTCTTGCCAGCTCCTTGGAAACACGGCCCTCTAGGGAGGATGGAGCTGGCTCTTCCCACCTGGCCTTGGAGAAATCTGCTGCTCCCCAGAATCCCCAGAATCTAAGCACAGCAGCTAAAGAACTTCCAGATGTGGAACCGTCAGGCCCCTCACCCCTCCAGCTGCAGAAAAGTTCTAATCTGGGCAGGTTTGGAAATCTCAGCACGACTAAAGTCTGGGGCTGGATGATTGTTTGTGATGCGGGGACTTTGTGTGCATTGTCGGATGTTTAGCAGAATCCCTGGCCTCTGCTCACTAGGGAGTAGCACTCCTTCCCCACTTGTGACAACCAAAAGCATCTCTAGACATTAGCAAATGGGGGAGCAATCACCCCTGACTGAGAACCACTGGCCTGGGCCTGTCCAAGCTGCTTTACATGGCTTTCGTGGTGGGCCCTGCCTGCCAGCTTTAGCACTCACCTCTGTGGCCAGGTTGTGCTGAGGTGCTCTGGGCTTCCAGCAGCTTGCACCGGACGGTCCCCAGAGCCCCGAGTGCCTGCCATATCCAGAGCACCCCTCTGTGTCAAGCAGCTAGAGATCTTGTGGCCACCAGCAAATGGACCAGGATCTCTAATCTGGATTAGCTGCCACCACCGTTGCTCTCTGGGTTTACAGGATAGCGGGAAGAAAACCAGGAGAGGAGCAGATGCCGCGTGGATGGTACAGGAAGCAGCGGCTTCCTGGAGTTGACAAGATGGCCAGTCCACGCCATCAGCTTCTGCCACATTTTCTATCGTGGCAATAGACCGCCTTTTCAGTCATGAGTTTTTTGTTTTGAGTCAGGGTCTCACTCCATTGACCAGGCTGGAGTACAGTGGCATGATCATAGCTCACTGCAGCCTTGGTAATTTACCTACCACTGTATAGTAACTTAGCTGTGCTTCCAAACTGAGATTTTCATTCCTGGCATATACTGAATGTTTGTTTCCAAGGATGTATTCCTTTTTTTTTTTTTTTGAAACAAGTCTCTCTCTATTACCCAGGCTGGAGTGCAGTGGCACAATTTTGGCTCATAGCAACCTCCACCTCCTGAGTTCAAGTAATTCTTCTGCCGCAGCCTCCTGAGGCATGTGCCACCACGCCTGGCTAGTTGTTTTTTAGTTTTTATTTTAGTAGAGACAGGGTTTCACCATATTGGCCAGGCTTGTCTCGAACTCCTGACTTTGTGATCCACCTGCCTCAACGTCCCAAAGTGCTGGATGACAGGCGTAAGCCACCACACCCGGCCTCAAGGATGTATTCTTATGACCAGATGGGGTCATTTTTTAATTTTATTCAAGTCAATTGATAATGAAAAATAAATAAAAACAGAAAGGACTGAGAAGGCAATTTTATCTTTTTAATCTCACTACTTTTTTGGAAGAAATTGAAGAAATCTAATCCCACTTCCCCTTCAGTCTTTACCACCAAATTAACCTTTTCATTTTTCTGTTAATGCAAACATACATATAAATAATATAGGTTATATATATATATATTCACATATATCTTAACCCAAATGCAGTTATGCTACATCTTGCTACAATTTGTTGTTTTATCACTTAACATTTAAACTTTATCTGTGACCCCTTCCAAGATGGTGCCTCGGGAAACCCACTGCCTCATTCTAATGCCAGCTCTGACTTCTCACGGCTGTGTGACCTTGTGCAGGCTCATAACCTTTCTGTGCTTCTTATGCAACATGTGGATGACAACATTGCCTACTTCATAAAGCTGTTGAGAGGGTTAAATGAGGTCACGTATATCAAACACTCAGAGCAGTGCCTAGCACATGACAAATGCTCAAATTACATTTTATTTGACTCTTATTACGTGGGTCCACCTTATTCTTTCAGAGACTAGAATTCCATTGCCTAGATATTCCTTAATTGATCTGACCGATGTTCTTTGATGGCAATTTAAACTTTTACAAACTTTGCTCTTATAATAAGCGGTAATACAGTGACCGTCCTTGAACTTATATCTTTACATATTTGTGCTATGACTTTTGGAGGATACATTTCAGGAGGGGAGACTGCCGGATTATTCCATAAGCACATTTTAAGTTTATACGTCTCTTGCTAAATTTCCCTTAGAAAGTGTATGGCTCTTTACCAGCAGTGTGTGTGTCTTCATTTCTTCACTCCCAGCAATTCTTTTTAACTAGACAAGAAAAGCGAGTGCTACATTGTTGTTTTCATTTAAATTTATTTAGATATTAGTGAGGCTATCTTTTAATTGCTTCCTTTTTTTTTTTTTGGAGACAGAGTCTCACTCTGTTGCCCAGGCTGGAGTGCAATGGTGCAATCTCGGCTCACTGCAACCGCCGCCTTGAACCAGGTTCAAGCGATTCTCCTGCCTCTGCCTCCCTTGTAGCTGGGACTACAGGTGCGTGCCACCACACCCGGCTAACTTTTTGTATTTTTAGTAGAGATGCATTTTCACCATGTTAGCCAGGATGGTCTCAATCTCCTGACCTCATGATCCATCTGCTTTGGCTTACAGGCATGAGAAGCGGTCATATATATATGGTGTGTGTGTGTGTGTGTGTGTGCTGCCCACTTGCTCATTTTTGCTGTTTCTGATCAATTTGCAGGAATACATTCTATAGTATGGACATTCACAGTTTTTCTGATAGAATATATTGCAAATACTTTTTCCCAGGCTGTAATTTATGTTTTCATTGATTTAAGGTACCTTTGACAATACAGTTTTGTTTTATTTTTAAAATTTTCAGTTGATCCAATCTGCCAAACTTTTCTACTGTGGTTTCTGGGTTTGGTGTTAGATTAAGAAAGGCCTTTCCCACCACTAACATCCCAAAATACACACACACACACACACACACACACACACACTCACACACGTATATACAGTTTAATATTTTTATATTTAATGTGCAGAACTTTAATTTATCTGAGACTTATCTCTGTGCATAGTACAAGGTAGATGCCTGATTTTAGCCTCTTGAGTGCAGATAGCGATTTGTGCCATGGCTCAAGGTGTCTCTGGCCTTCAAGTGGCTCCCCTATAGGACTAAGGCTCTCTGGACTTGAGTCAGTCTAGCCTGGGTGGGAAGGTGGGCTGGCCAGGAAGCACTGTTCCCTCCCGCAGTCCTCCCTCCCTTTCCATTTATTATATCCAGCCATAGCCGGTGTTGGAGGCTCCTCCACTCAGACAGCAGCGGAGCAAGAGGGCCACCGGGGGAGCTGTGAACACTACATCACTTGAACACAGCATTATGGGAATGCTCAGAGCCTGAGCTACGGTTGTCCTGGGACCACAGTAACTTATGTGCCCAGAGAAATCACTTTCCTGGAAGATGCATTTTAGGCAGCACAGAGGCTCAGGTGACCCTTATATCATTTGGTCCAGGTTTCTGTGGATTTATACATGCTGGCTTCCCACAACAGAAAGAAATCTAATTACTGGTGGAATAACTTACAGGTAAGGGGACCTCCCGTGGATGCCCAGCCTGGCTGTAAATCCTCAGAGCTAGATCCTGAGGGCAGCCATCACCTCGAACCCGGGGCTGGGTGGGAGAGCGAGTGGGCTGCAGAGCACACGTGGGTTTCCAGGGCCTGGAAGGGGAAAGAACATCAGACTGCCTCTGAATGCCTGGGCTCTTCTTTCTGCAACTCACTGCCAGTATGACCATTGCTTCTCAGTTCACATCTTGCCTCCGTTTTCCTCTGCTAGATTATTGGTTATAAGCTATTAAGCCACACCCCAGGGACCATGTGATCTACTTTATTTTTTTTAATTGCATTTTAGGTTTTGGGGTACATGTGAAGAACATACAATATTGTTGCATAGGTACACATGTGGCAGTGTAATTTGTTGCCTTCCTCCCCTTCACCTATATCTGGCATTTCTCCCCATGCTATCTCCCCCC
>CAUYQU010024704.1:0-23247 GCA_963574635.1 Cheracebus regulus | reverse complement strand
TTTCATTTTTTTCCTTTTGCAATTTCTTTCTTTCTCCTTTTCTCTTTTTCTAAAATCTCTTCCTCTTTCTTTCTCTTTCATTTTTTCTTTCTTTTGCTGTTTCTTTCTTTCTCCTTTTCTCTTTTTCTAAAATCTCTTCCTTTTCCTTTCTCTCTTTCATTCTTTAAAAAAACAAAACAAAACAAAAAAAAAACAGACATATAAACCGATGGAACTGAATAGTGAGCCCCAGAAATAAACCCACACATTTATGGTCAGTTGATCTTCAACAAGGGTGCCAAGAATACACAATAGGGAAAGGAGAGTCTCTTAAATAATGTTGGGAAAACTGGATATCTACATGAGAATAATGAAGTTAGACTCTTACCTCACATCATATACAACAATTAGCTCAAAATGGATCAAAGTTTTATCTTGAAAAAAAAAATTTCTTTTTTTTGAGACAGGGTCTCACTCTGTCACCCAGGCTGTGCAGGGGTGTTCTCAGCTGACCGCAACCTCTGCTTCCTGGGTTCAAGTGATTCTCCCATCGTAGCCTCCCAAGTAGCTGGGACTACAGGCATGTGCCACTACACCCAGCTAATTTTTTTTTCTTTTTTTCTTTTTTCTTTTTAGAGATGGTGTTTCACCATGTTGGCCAGGCTGGTCTTGAACTTCTGACCTTAAGTGATCCACCTGCCTCGGTCTCCCAAAGTGCTGGGATTACATGCGTGAGCCACCTACATCTGGCCTCAAAATGGATTAAAGGTTTAAATGTAAAACCTGAAAACTACCAGAAGAAGACATAAGGGAAAAACTCTCTGACATTGGTCTGGGCAATGAATTTTTGGATTTGACCTCAAAAGCACCAGCAACAAACCAAAAATGGTCAAGTGGGATTATATCAAACTAAAAAGCTCTGCACAGTAAACTGTCAACAGAGTGAAGAGACAGCCTATAGAATGGGGATGACATATTTGAAAACCATGTATCTGACATGGAATTAATATCTAAAATATATAAGGAACTCAATTCATCAAGAAAACAAATAATTTAAAAAATGGGCAAAGATCCTTAAAAGACATTTATCGAAAAAAGACATACAAATGGCTAACAGTTATATGAAAACGTGTTCAGCATCACTATTGATCGGGGAAATGCAAATTAAAACTACATTGTACCTCATACCTGTTAGAATGGCTATTATAAAAAAGATAATAAGTGTTGCCAGAGATGTGGAGAGAAGGGGGGAAACCTGTACACTCTTGGTCAGAAGGGAAACCTGTACACTGTTGGTCAGAAGGGAAACCTGTACACTGCTGTTGAGAAGGGAAACCTGTACACTGCTGGTGAGAAGGGAAACCTGTACACTGCTGGTGAGAAGGGAAACCTGTACACTGCTGGTCAGAAGGGAAACCTGTACACTGCTGGTCAGAAGGGAAACCTGTACACTGCTGGTGAGACTGTAACTTGGTACAGCCATTGTGGAAAACAACATGGAGATTCCTCAAAAAATTGAAAATAGAATTACCATGTGATCCAGCAGTCCCACTTCCAGGTGTGTATCCAAAGGAGTTGAAATCAGTATGTGGAAGAGATACATGTATTCCAGTGTTCATTGCAGCACCATTCACAGTAGCCAAGATATCAGCCTAAGTGTCCATTCACAGATGACTGGATAAAGAAAATGTGGCACATACGCACAATGGAATATTACTTGGCCTTTAAAAGGAGGAAATCTTGTTATTTACAACATTAATAAACCTGCAGACCAGTACTGTAAATAAAATAAGCCAGACATGTAAAGACAAATAGTTGGGATCTCATTTCTTTGTAGAACCTAAAAAAGTCAAATTCACAGAAGCAAGAGTAGAATGGTGGTTACCAGGGCCTGGAGGTTAGAGGAGTGGGGATTAGAGATGTTGGTTTAAAGGATAAAAATTTCATCTCGACACGAAGAATAAGTTCAAGAGATGTATACTGTGGTGACTATAGTTAATAACTGTATTCTATATTTCAAATTGCTCAGAGACTAGATTTTAAATGTTTTCATGACAAAAAAGTGATTATGTGAGGCAATGCACATGTTAATTAGCTTTATTGAGCCATTTCACCATGTGTACATATTTAAAAATATTATGTTGTATATTCAATTTTCATCAGTTTAAAAAACTATTTTTTAAAAACGTATTGATGTTGGAAAGTCTGATAATCTAATTTTTTTCTCCTGTAAGTCATCTGCACACTTTGCATAGATACTCAAATATTTTTCCTTTAAAGTACAATTTTACTAGAATATGTTATGCTGGTCGTTATAAAGCAGATATTCTCAGATGTACCATGTGTTCTGTCAAACAAAAGGTTCAAAAAAAAGGTTCAAAAATCTTTTTTAAAAAATATTTTTAAAAATTACGGTTTTTAATATTTGCTGTGTTCCTTTTTCTTCTTCAAAAACTCCTATTTTCATGTTAGATTTTTTTGCCTGTTAATATTTTTCACCTTTTTTTTTTTTGAGACAGGGTCTTGCTGTATCGCACAGGCTGGAGTGCAGTGGTGCAGTCACAGCTCGCTGCGGTCTCAGTCTCCTGGGCTCAAGCCATCCTAAGTGGTTGGGACGACTACCACACCTGGGTAACTTTTGTGTGTGCTTTTTGTAGAGGTGGGTTTTTCCTGTGTGGCCTGGGTTGGTATTGAACTCTTGAGCTCAATTGATCCACTTGGCTCACAAAGTGTTGGATTACAGGTGTGAACCACCATGCCTGGCCTAATTTTTAATTTTAATCAAATTAATTAATTAAATTTTTTGAGACGGAGTTTTGCTCTTGCCCAGGCTGGAGTGCAGTGGCACGGTTTTAGCTCACTCCAACCTCCGCCTCTGGGTTCAAGTGATTCTGCTGCCTCAGCCTTCTGAGTACCTGGGACTACAGGCCTGTGCCACCATGGCAGCTAATTTTTGTATTTTTAGTAGAGATGGGGTTTCACCATGTTGGTCAGGCTGGTCTCTAACTTCTGACCTCAGGTGATCCACCCACCTCAACCTCCCAAAGTGCTGGGATTACAGGCATGAACCACTGTGCCCGGCCATTTTTTTTTTTTTTTTTTTAATTAAGATGGAGTCTGCTTTTGTCACTCAGGCTGGAATTCAGTGACATGATCTTGACTCACTGCAACCTGTGCCTCCTGGATTCAAGTGACACTTCTGCCTCAGCCTCCCAAGTAGTTGGGACTACAGGCATGTGCCACCACATCTGGCTAATTTTTTTCGTATTTTTGGTAGAGATTGGGTTTTGCCATTTTGGCCAGGCTGATCTTGAACTCCTGACCTCAGGTGATCCACCTGCCTTGGCCTCCCAGAGTGCTGGGATTACAGGAATGAGCGACCATGCCGGGCCAATATTTTTCACTTTCTTTTGAATTGTTTTATCTCTTTTTTAATTTTTAAAATATTTCTCCTATATATATGTATTTTTTCGAGACAGAGTCTCACTCTATTCCCCTGGCTGGAGTGCAGTGGTTGATCTTGGCTCCCTGCAACCTCTGCCTCCTGCATTCAAATGGTTCTCCTGTCTCAGCCTCTTGAGTAGCTGGGACTACAGGCACATGCCATCACGCCCAGCTAATATTTCTTCTATTTTCAATTATTTTAAATGAGAAAGCTTTTAAATCTTTGAAGTCATTCTGTTTCACTTTTAATTTAAGATTCTCTTGTATTTATTAATCTGTCTTCCTTCTAGTTTAGTTTATTTCTGTAATGATTTTTCCTTTCATTTCTAATTTCCTGAGCTCTATCACTTTATTTCTAAATTTTTGAAATTATGATTTAGGTATCATTTTCTCAGTGTCTTTTAGCTGTTTTTAAAATTGTAAGTTACAATTTTAGTGTTTTGTGAGCGTGTCTTTTTTTGTCCATAGGAATGTTATTCTTCTTATTCTATGTTTTCTTTTAACAACTCTTTTTTTTTTTTTTTGAGATGGAGTCTCGTTCTTGTTGTCCAGGCTGGAGTGTGGTGGCGCGATCTTGGCTCACCACAACCTCCACCTTCCAGGTTCAAGCGATTCTCCTGCCCCAGCCTCCCAAGTAGCTGGGATTATAGGCATGCATCACCACACCCAGCTAATTTTTTGTATTTTCAGTAGAGATAGGGTTTTTCCATGTTGGTCAGGCTGGTCTCAAACTGCCAACTTCAGATGATCTACCAGCCTTGTCCTCCCAAAGTGTTAGGATTACAGGCGTGAGCCACCGCACCTGGCCTGTAACAACTCTTTATGGTATTTGACCAAATACTTTTTGTCACTCATTTTTACTGAAAATAGTTTTCTCAAGATTTTAGAAGGAAGAATAGTTAGTTCAAGGTGTCTTTATTAATTTCATATCTCTCCCTCTCCTGTTCTTTGGTTTGTTTTTTGGTTTTGTTCTGATAAAGGGTTAATGTGGTGGCTCGCTTTCTGAGACTTCCTGACTCTATAACCTTCCCTCGCTTGTATCTGGGCCTTCTCTTTCCTTTGTCTCTGTCACCATTGTCATAGCCCATTTTGATTCTTCTCCCAGAAGCTTCTCCTCAGTGCGATGTCCTGTCCTAGAAAGACCTTTGTTTGGTTGCTTTCAAGTTCATGTTTCCCATCCTTCTCTGGCTCCTTTGAGAATTTATCAGTGGCCCTTATAGTCACTTTTTGGTTTGATGAAACCCTTCCTGCTTTCAACTGGTGTTGTCACATAGGTCTGCTGTGATTTTCAGAGTTTGGTTTATGGCTGCTTTGGCGTTTCTTGTTCTCAGTTTTCAGATGTCTTGTTGCTTCTTTCTTCTTCCAGCACATTAGCATTCATTCCATGCGGGTATTGTAGTTACTGTTGGTTGTCTCCACGAACGTGTATTTTGGAGCCTGTGAGCTGGTTTGTCATGTAGTGGTGTTGTCCATGGTGTTTTGGTATTGTTATCAGATTGCTTTGTATTTTTTAGGGAATGATTTGGTGAGATCAGAAACTATTCAGAATAGGTTTTTTCTGTTTGGATGATCTCACCAAATCATCCCCTAAATCTATCCAAATAAGAAAATCTATCCAAATAGTAAAAAAATATTGTGCAATTACTCAGATTCCCTCTCGTTTTCAGTGCTTAGACTCTGAGTGACTAGGGAGTCATTGCAGGATTTTGAGCAGTGGAGTGACATGATCTGACTGGTGTTTTAAAGGCTCTCTCTTGTGATATACTGAGAATAGACCACAGGAATGTACAGGAAGAAGCAGGGTTACCTATTAGAAGAATATTACAGAAATAGGCAGGGTGCGGTGGCTCATGCTTGTAATCCCAGTACTTTGGGAGGCTGAGGCGGGGGAACAACTTGAGGTCAGGAGTTCAAGACCAGCCTGGCCAACATGGCAAAACCCTGTCTCTACTAAAAATGTAGAATTTAACAGGGTGTGGTGATGGGTGCCTGTAATCCCTCCTACTCAGGAGTCTGTGGCAGGAGAATTGCTTGAGCGGAGGTTGCAGTGAGCTGAAATCTGCCACTGCACTCCAGCCTGGACAACAAGAGTGAAACTCAGTCTCAAAAAAAAAAAAGACTGTTGCAGAAATCCAGGCAAGAAATGTTGGTTTAGACTAGGGGAACAGCAGTGGAGTTAATGAGAAGTAGCCAGATTTGCATGTATTTTGAGGTATAGTTAATAAGTTTTCCTCATGGACTTGATGGGAAGTATGAGAGAAGGTAGTCGAAAAATAACTCTGGTTTTGTCCTGAGCAAACATAAGAATGGAGTTACTTTTAACTGAGATTAGGAGGCTGAGGCTGCGGTGCAGGTAAGATAGACTTTGGGGGTGAGATTAAGAGTTCAATGTGGACTATGTTGAGCTTGAGATAGTTATTAGACTTCTGAGTGAAGATACTCTTTGTGATTCTGTGAGTCCCATGATAGCATGAGGTAAAAAAAGAAAGATTGTTTATTATAGAAAATTGGAAAATACGGAAAAGTTAGGTAAGAAAATAAAATAAGAATCATGCTTAATCTGACCACTGTCATTGTAAACATTCTGATATGATTCTAAACATGCATATAATATGCATTTAGAACACATTGTTTTTTTTCTTTCCAGCTTTTAGGTTTAGGGAATACATGTGCAGGTTTGCTACAGACAAATTGTCTGTCATGGGGGTTTGGTGTACAGATGGTTTCGTCACCCAGGTAATAAGCATAGTACTCTACAGGTAGTATTTCGATCCTCACCTTCCTCCTACCTTCCACCCTTAAGTAGGCCCAGTGTCTGTTGTTCCCTCCTTTGTATGGGTACTCAATGTTTAGCTAGCACTTAATAAGTGAGAACATGCAGTATTTGGTTTTCTGTTCCTGCATTAATTCGCTTAGGATAATGGCCTGCAACTCCATCCACGTTGCTGCAAAGGACATGATTTTATTCTTTTTTTTATAGCTATGTAGTATTCCATGGTGTATATGTGCCACATTTTCATCATCCAGTCCACTGTTGTGGGCATTTAGAATAGACCACAGGAATGTGCAGGAAGAAGCAGGGGGACCTATTAGAAGAATATTACAGAAAGAGGCAGAGTGCGGTGGCTCATGCTTAGTCTTAGCTATTGTGATCAGTGCTGCAGTGAACATACAAGTACATGTGTCTTTATAGTAGAACGATTTATATTCCTTTGGGTATACACCCAGTAAGAGCATTGCTGGGTTTAATGGTAGTTCTAAGTTCTTTGAGAAACCTCCAAACTGCTCTCCACAGTGGCTAAAACTAATTTGTATTCCCACCAGCAGTGTATAAGCATACCCTTTTCTTTTTCTGTTTTGTTTTGTTTTGTTTTGTTTTAAAACCAAAGTTTATTCCAGCCAATTTACTGTACTGTTTTCTAATAACAGCTCATAGGTCAGAAATGGTCTTTGTTTTAAACCTTTCTATCCATGTCAAACACAATGATGTTGGGATAAGAGAGGTCCTTTCTCTAAATGAAAATACAATACTTATTCTATATAATTCTGGAGGGCCCAGAGATGTGGAAATAATGTATTTATAAGAATTATATTAAACAATCTTTATTTGATAAATAGTATTTTACAATCCTAATGCTATCAAACTTCAGTAGCAGCAATTTTAGCATCAATGAATGAACAGTAGCTAAACTAACAAGAGATCAATCAAAAAGGCTTTAAAGGGAGCAGCACCAGCTCATGTGCTGCCAAGGCTCTGGGCATTCAGGACTCTGCTACAGGGAAAACAAAGCGGCAGGTGCTCTGGACCCAAGCCCTTACATCATGGCCTGCCTCCCTCCTGTCCCCTTGGCACTTCTGGGCCTCTGTGGGCTGCAGACAGAAATCCAGGCATGGAAGGACAGCCTGGGAAAGGCTGGAACTTGACTTTGCAGTCAGCGGGCTTCTGCCTGTTGTGGTCATTTTCTTTCCAGAGCACCTAGAGCACTTGCTCACTGGATGCGGCAGCCATCCAGCCTTCTTGGGCCATTTTCTCATAGAAGAGGATCTTCCCCTAAAAACTGGAAGTGTCTTTCTCCAATTCCTGGGCCAGATCTTAGGCCGTCTTCTTGTAGGTCATGGGTCTGACACACACGGTTCAAGTTTTCGTGGTATTGTCGGTGGGATTCTGTTCTTGATTTGGCTCTTAGCTTGGATATTGTTGGTGTATAGAAATCCTATTGATTTTTGTACATTGATTTTGAATCCTGAAACTTTTCTGAAGTTGCTTATCAGATCTAGGAGCTTTTGGGCAGAGACTATGGGCTTTTCTAGATATAAAGTCATATTGTCTGCAAATATGGAAGAGAGTTTGACTTTCACTTATCCTAGATGTCTTTATTTATTTTTCTTACTACTCTATCTAGGACTTCCAGTACTGTGTTGAGTAGGAGTGGTGAGAGAGGGCATCCTGGTCTTATTCTGGTTCTCAGTAGGAATACTTCCAGTATAATATGCTTCCAGCAGCACATCAGCTGGTGCTGCTCCCTGTGAAGCACTTTTGATTGCTCTCTTGTTAGTTTAGCTACCGTTCATTACTTGATGCTGAAATTGCTCTTACTGAAATTTGATAGCATTAAGATTGCAAGGTATAATTTATCAAATAAAGATTATTTAGTATAATTCTTACAAATACATTATTTCCACATCTCTGGGCCCTCCAGAACATTCAGTATGATGTTGGCTGTGGGTTTGTCAGAGATACCACTTATTATTTTGAGGTATGTTCCTTCGATGCCTAGTTTGTTGAGGGTTTTTAACATGAAGGGATGTTGAATTTTATTGAAAGCATTTTCTGTGTCTATTGAGATGATCGTATAGTTTTTGTCTTTAGTTCTGTTTATGTGATGACTCACCTTTATTGGTTTGCGTATGTTGAACCAACCTTGCATCCCATGGATAAAGTCTACTTCATTGTGGTGGATTAGCTTTTCAGTGTGTTTCTAGTTTCTGTTTCCTGGTATTTTGTGGAGAATTTTTGCATCTACCTTCATCAGGAATATTGGCCTGAAATTTTCTTTTTTTGTAGTGTCTCTGCTGGGTTTTGGTATCAGATTAATGCTGACCTCATAGAATAAGTTGGGGTGGAGTCCCTCCTCCTGAATTTTTGGCAATAGTTTCAGTAGGTTTGGTATGAGCTCTTCTTTATACATCTGATGGAGTTTGGCTGTGAATCTCTCTCATCTAGAACTTTTTCTGTTTGGTAGGTTTTTTAGTATGAATTCAATTTAGGAACTCATTATTGATCTGTGGAACACATTTTTACAAAATGGAATTTCTGTTGAATATACATTTAAAAATTTTCTTTCACAAGACATGACCTGAGCATTTTCTAATAGTGAAAGTCTTTGAAAACATGGTTTTTAATGGTGTTTCATTACATGTTTTTTTTTATTGTAATAAACCCAACCACTTGGATTATGTACTCTTTCACTCACTCCTTTTTACATGTCTGTTCCAGCTCCTATGCTTTAATCTGGAAAATTTGGTTTCTTGTAGTAGTTGCTGGGTGTCATAATTCAGACATGTGGTTTGGCAGTCAGCCTGGCTGTAGTGTTTAACTGAGTCTCGTGGAAGATCCATGCTTAAAATGGATGTCATGGAGGATTATATTCACCTCAGTCATTCAAGACTTTGGCATAGACCCCATTCCTTGAGGAGGAGTTACTGTCACTGTGACTGCCACAGAGGGAAGGAAGCCTGGGCACTTGGGACTGGAGAGAACTTTGTCAGTCACAGATACCTCATCTCACTGTGCATGGGCTGCATGTGTTGAAATGTACCAGTTTGTCAGGTACTATGTTTTGAGGTCCCAATAAGCTAAAGGAGTGTAGAATAGTATCTAGTTGGTTAATTCTAGAAGAACTGAAGGAATAAGGGAGATTTAGTGAGCTCCATGCAGTCTACAGGTTATTAAGAAAACGAGGCTCTCAGTCCCAGGCCCATTTCCCTCTAATCCTTTTGAACAAAAGTTGGCAAACTGTTTCTGTAAAGGGCCAGATAGTTTTAGCTTTGAAGGCCATATGATTTCTGTTGTCTGCATTGAGCTCTTCTGTTATAAAGCAAAAGCAGCCATTGGCAGTACAGGAACAAACGGCCACGGTTATGTTCTAGTAGAACTTTATTTATATAAAAGGCGACAGGCCAGATTTGAGCAATAGTTGTCAACACCTGCTTTGAAAATGTTTTGGAAATGGTGTCTCTGCCTGTTAGTGGTCATTATCCCCAATCTCTTAGGATCAGAGTTTCTCTTAGATTACAAAGCTGGATCATACAGACACGACTTCTAGGTCTGCATTCTCCCCATTGCACTGTGCTGCCTCTTAGAAAAAGATAAACTAAATAACTAGAACCCATGGAAAGAGGGAAAAGTGGAGCCCAGAGAGCAGATGCAGAACTAAGAGGCAACTCTGCAAGTTTAAACGTTGAACGTTTGTGTGACTCCCCATCCAGATTGTGACCTCCTTGAAGATTGGGACCACATCATACCTTGTTCTCATTTTCTGTTTTGTTTTAATGATCTATTCTTTTGGTTGAATGAATGTGTTTCTTGAACTAGGTACATTCAGCACTGAATAAACTCTTGTTAGTTTCTTTGTCCTTTCATCTCCCCACTTAGTAGCTTCAGTATATCGTCAGCTCTCCTCACTTGCTATTCTCTAAACATACCAGGTGGCCGGGCACCGTGGCTCATGCCTGTAATCCCAGCACTTTGTGAAGCTGAGGTGGGCAGATCACCTTAGGTCAGGAGTTTGAGAACAGCTTGGCCAACATGGTTAAACCCTGCCTCTGCTAAAAATACAAAGCTTAACTGGGTGTGGTTGTGTGCACTTGTAATCCCAGCTACTTGGGAGGCTGAGGCAGGAGAATCACTTGAACCCGGGAGGCAGAGGTTGCAGTGAGCTGAGATCGCGCCACTGCACTCCAGCCTGCGTGACAGAGTGAGACTCCATGTCAAAAAAAAAACCAAAAAAAACCCAGCCATACTGGGTTCTCTCATGAATGTGAATATTGATGTGGTCTTTCTGTCAGGAAGACATCTCACCTGAGACCACACACACAGAAAGCCTATGTTTCCTTAGGATACGGTTCTGCATCGGGGAGACGAAGCTTTTTTGCAAGGGTTAGATAGTAAATATTTTAGGTTTTACAAGCCATGTAGTCTCTTCCTCAGCTAACTCAACTCACTCAACTCTGCCATTGTAGTACAAGAGCAGCCATAAACAATATGTACATGAATGAGTGTGGTTGTGTTTCAGTAAACTTTATTTATGGATATTGACATTTGAATTTCACATGATTTTTATGTGTAATAAAATGCGATTCTATTTAAAACAAAACATTAAAAATGTAAACATCATTTTTTGCTTGAAGGCCAGACAAAAACAGGCAGTGTGAGTCAATTTAATCTGTGACTCATGGATGCTCACCCTTGCCGTAGCTGCTTAGTAACGTACCCTAGTCATGTGTTATTACCCCATGAAAAGAATGGCCTACTTCTGTCATATTGTCTCTGACCTGTCGTTTCATTTATGATGCTATATGTTAGTCATGTGTACCTTTGTCGCTCTTGCTGGATTCTGAGCATCTTGAGAGGCAGATTGTGGCCTAGTCAGTCATCTTTGTATCCTTAATATCAAACATTACACTTGACTTGGCACATGGTGGGTATTTAAGAAGTGATTGTTGAATTTAAATTTTATGCTTGAATTGTATAAAATGTCATTTCTGCTGATCTTAAAGGGAAACACCTGACTGATATATGTAGGTTTCCCATGTTCTTCCCCTTGAGAGGCCATGGTCAACTGCATTTGCTGCTAGTGGATCTCGTAAACTAGAGTGGTTATATGGCAAAGGCTTTCCAAAGTTTTTTATTTTGGAGCTCTTTTTCAGACAAGAAATGATTATACTTTATCTTCAAATCATTTATTCAGTCATAATGATGAATATGGCTTTCAGTATTCTCATGAACCAGAGCTATCATCAGTGTGAAATCATAATAGCCATTGTTTAGTGAGCACCTACTACATTCTAGTCAACTCGAATTTTTTTCTCTAGATTTTTGCTAACCTTCTGATTACTATTAATTTACATCTTTTTTTATTGTTTTCTACATGTCAAACAAAACAAAGCAGTCAAATATGAATTAATTACAGACTGCTTTCTCTTCTTCTTTACCTCCCATATATAATTGGCCACTGTCTTACCTTTTTGTTTTTTTAAGATGGAGTCTTACTCTGTTGTTTAGGCTGGAGTACAGTGGTGTGATCTTGGCTCACTGCAATCTCCATCTCCTGGGTTGAAGCTATTCTCCTGCCTCAGCCTCCCAAGTAGCTGGGATTATAGGCATGTGCCACCAGACCTGGCTAATTTTTGTATTTTTAGTAGGGATTTTGCCATGTTGGCCAGGCTGATCCTGACCTCAAATGATCCGCCCACTTTTGTCTCCCAGTGTCTTAGCAGTTTTAAAAATTATCTTTGGAATTTGTCTCATCTCAATTTCTAATTTATTTAATTTAATTGAAGCCTTAATCATTTATGTTCTTCCACATGTTGAGCATGTATACTGATTTTCCTGACCACCCCCTTTGCCTCATGCTCCAATTACGCTTCCCATAATTATCAGCACTGAATGCTAATAATAATACTTTGTTCATATCAGTTATTAAAGCCCTTCATTTATTCCTTATTATCTTCAAGGTAAGACCAGCTTCCCAGTCATGACATACAGGACTCTATCTGTGACCCCAACACTTAACACAGATGTGTTTCAGAATTCAGAATTTTTTGGATTTTAGAAAAGTAATAATGGCATATGCAATGCATATGTAATGTTATCTGCTCATTCCTGAATACTTACGGGAGTGAATAGCAGGTGCTTTTAATAATTACACTGGGGCAGTAGGTGTAAACTGGACCTTTCTTGGGCAAACCAGGATATTATTTACACAGGTTAAGGATGTCAAGCAAAGAACATTAGGGATGAAACAATACAGGGAGAACAGATAGAGTGAAGGAAGCAGTGGAGTCCTGGAGAAATATTTGAAAAGGGAAAAAGGAATGTGGCTCTTGAGGCAGGAGGGAAACCTGGAGCAGGTAGCCTCCCAGAATCCCAGGGAAGAGTCATTGTTTTTCTGTTATTTTAGAAGCAGAGCTCCTTTAGGAGATCCCACATTAGATAATGATTATTTGCAGTGAGAGGTCATATTCTTAATTAAAAGTGCTTTTACCTTTTCTTAGAATACTACGTTTGACTTTTTATGTATTAGGATATAAAAGTCTCTTTTAAGCATTTCTGTTTTATAGTCATTTGGCTAAAATCTAATTCATATCCAGCTTAAATCCAAATGTCATTTCATGCTATGTTTTATCCTGAGGTTGCTAGCTATTTAGTCAAATATAGTGAGTATAATCACTACAGGCTTAAATATTTATGTCAAGAGGTAGAACACATTTATTCTATAATATTGAATCCTGTAATATTGAAAATCAAAAACAGCCCTTTATTTTTCTTCTGTATAAAATAAGATTTTTAAGGAAGTCGACAAGAAAGTAGAACAAGTGAATATTTTACATTCTTAGTGGTTTATGGTTGGCAGTTTCCCCCCAGCATTTTGTTATGAAAAGTTTAAATGCACAGAAGAACTGAAAGACTTATGCCCACCAGCTAGATTCTGTTATTAACATTTTGCTATATTTGCTTTGTCACTGCACTGTCCATCTATTTGTCCTTCTTTCCAACCATCAGTCTGTCTTTTTTTGTGTAAGCATTTCAAGTAAGTTGACTGGTAATTTTCCTAAGCAGCCATATTTTTATTTTGTTACTGATTTTTTCCTGGATGTTCTCATTACAATGTCAATACATTTTATATAGATGTTTCAGCTAATGCTTTTTCCTATTTCTAGAAATCTGAGATTGCCAATAATCTCTGTCAATCTTAAATTATTTTTTTTAAAAAGTTCTGGTAAATAATGTCAGACCTGATTAGTGCCTTCTTTCTCCATTGTTTTGTAATCCAGACAATTAAAACTGTTAATCATGAAAACATAATTTATAGTGGTTTTAAAACATGATTTTCTAAATTTTAAGTAAATATTTATTCATATTATGTTGTTTTCAGAGTGGAGAGATCGACAGACCAAGTCATCAAGCCAGTCAATGTAGGAGCTCTATCAAAATGGGTTGGGAAGATACCGCCAGATGTTTTGCAAGACATGGCAGTGATTGCTCCTATGCTTGCTAAACTTGGATATGACCCATATGCCAACCCACCTAATTATGGAAAACCTGATCCCAAAATTCTTGAAAACACTCGAAGGGTAAGTGAGATTTTTTAAAGCAACTGAGAAAACTAGATTTGGAATTTGGGACCTGAATACTTTTTTCTTATTTTATTTCTTACTATTTAATGATCAGAAAATTATTTTAAATTAGAAAAATTTAGGCCTAGCATAGGGCTAACACCTGTAGTTTCAGTACTTTGGAAGGCTCAGGTGGAAGTGAGCCCAGGATTTCAATACTGGCCTGGAAAACATAGTGAGACTCCATCTCTACAAAAAAAGAAATAAAAAAACCAGGTATGGTGGCGCATGACTCTAGTCCCAGCTACTTGGGAGGCTGAGGTGGGAGGATTGCTTGAGCCTGAGAGGTCAAGGCTACAGTGAGCCAAGACTATGCCACTGCACTAAAGCCTGGGTGACAGAGCAAAACTCTGTCTCAAAAAAAGAAGAAAGAACAACAACAAAATTCTATTTGTAGAAAGCTTTCTTATCAGAAGTCTTCCACTGCATTTTAAGGATAACTGGCTCTTTGGGGATAGTTCTTAGGGTATTTTGCTCAGTTTCTAGGAATGATACTGACTGTTGGGAGATTTATCCTCAGGCAATTACTGCAGATCTGTATAAATATCAGAATTATTAGTGACCTTCTGATTTCTTTTTTTCTGTAAATCTTATAGCCACTTTACTTTTAAACCTTTGTTTAGATGAGGCATAATTTTTGGATACCTAAAGCTAAACAATGGCTGTGCGAGAAAAATTATTAAACACTAGTCTTCTGCTTAAGAGAAAGTTGCTATTAAAGTGACATTACAGTTTTTCTATTAGTAAGTTATTCTCACATCTTTACAAAATATTGTTTCAGAAAGTGCCGAAAACTCAGAGCTAATTCAATTATATAGCCTACCAGTGGAGTCTATTTCAAATCAGACCTTAATCATTTTTTTAATGCAGTAAGATATATTTAACATAAAATTTACTACTCCAGCACTTTTAAAGTGTACAATTCAGTGGCATTAAATACATTCACATTGTTGTGCAGCTGTCACCACCGTCGATCTCCAGAACTTTTCTTGTCTTTTCAAACTGAAATTGTATGCCCATACTCTTCATTCCCTAGCCCCTGTCAACCACAGTTTTTTGAGTCGCTTACATGTATTATTTTTTGAAACTACATTTCAAATAAGACAGCCATGTTAGCATAAGTTCACTGCTAGGCTGTTTGATTCCAAGGTGAAAATTCCTTGGCTTTATCTGCTATTCTGTTGTGTATACTAATGTCCTTCCTTCTCTACAACCATATACCATATTATCTCTTTATTCTCTTTTTTGATACTTTTAATTGACACATTTATTTCATGAGATGAATTTCTATGTGAATTCCTTTTTCTTAGGTATTACTTTTATTTCCCCTTTTCAATTCATCATTAGCAGCTATATGGGAAGAGCTGCCTTCTTGTAAACCATCACAGTGAAGTCAAATAAAAAAAAAATCACTATCCTTTTCTTACTTTCCATGTATATAAAAATGTTTCCATTATAAAAATATAAGTTCGTATATGAAACTTAACAGAATTAAAAAGAGAATAAAAATCACCTGTCATGTTCCCACCCAGACACATACACATATTATTATTAATATTTTCATGTATTTTCCCTCCTCTGCATTATGTTAAGCAAGGTAAGATTACATATTTTATCATCTTACATTCATATAGACACAATTTTGTATCCAGCTCTTTCCTTTTAATATTCATGAGCATTTTCCCATTGTATGCATGCTTTTTAAACATAATTTTTTTACTTACATATCTTCATAGAAGCCACCTTAAATTCTTTCTGAAACACAGTAGTAAATGAATGAATAAATCAACAAACAAAATGCATTTCCCTAGTAGATGTTCTGTAATTGATTTTACCTTTTTTCTTTTGTTGTTTAATTTTCTGTTTGACAAACTGTGCTATAGTGAACATCTTTGCACATACTCAATTTTAGAATTTTTTTTTTTAAGGTAGGACCAATAAAAGTAGAGTTAAACTAGGGCAAAGTATCTGAGATTTTTTAAAGCTGTTTGATATCTATTGATAATTAAAAAAGAAAAAAACTATTGGACTGGCCACAGTGGCTTATGCCTGTAATCTCAGCATTTTGGGAGGCCAAGGTGGGTGGATTCCATGAGCTCAGGAGTTCAAGACCAACCTGCACAACATGGCGAAACCCTATCTCTACAAAAAATACAAAAGTTATCCAGGTGTGGTGGCACATGTCTGTGGTTTCAGCTACTTGGGAGGCTGAGGTGAGAGGATTGCCTAAGCCCAGGAATTTGCAGTTACAGTGAGCTGAGATTGTGCCACTGCACTCCAGCATGGCTGACGGAGCAAGACCCTGTCTCAAGAAAACAAAAATAAAAAAGAAACAAAAAAATCCTTTGAACTACCAGCATAATGGAAGTAATTTATTTTAGATTTTTGTTGGTTTTAATAGATTTCATTGATTAATGTAATTGAACATTTTCAAGTTATTAGCTATATGAATATATTCTTTTATGAACTGTGTTTTAAGTTTTTATTTATTTATCTGAGACAGAGTCTTGGTTTGTTGGCACAATCTTGGCTCACCACAATCTCTGCCCCATGTGTTGAAGCGATAATTCTCTTGCCTCAGGTGGGATTATGGGCACGCTCTATCACACCTGGCTATGTTTTATTTTTATTTTTAGTAAAGATAGAGTTTCATCCTTTGTTGGCCTGACTGATCTCAGACTCCTGATCAAGTGATCCACTTGCCTTGGCCTCCCAAAGTTCTGGGATTACAGGCCTGAGCCACTCTTTTAAGTGTTATATGTATTAAAGTTTTGTGAGCTACAGTCTGCTAAAAGTGAAGCGTACATCAGGACTACTTTCATAGTCCTCGATAATCTCTTTGTGGTTGGGAATTCATAGCTTTCCCCTTTGCACAATACAGAAAGGGTTTTTTATAACCAAGGTACATGTGCAATGATATTTTGAGGTTTCTCAGGCAGTAGACATTATAGTTTTCCTACATGCAAATTGGCTTGGCTAGATTATCCTTTGCTTTCTTGAGTGATGGGTTTGGAAAAATGCTATGGTTTGTATCCATGTGACTAAAGAATCTATTTCATACACACTTGTGGTTCTTGGAAGGATTTTAAAATGTACACTGACAAAAAAACACGTTTTTTTTTTTCCTCCCATCTCTGCCTGTCTTTAAAGTGACAGATAATTTTGAGGAAGAAAAGATGAAGTGTGAACTGTAATTTCATTTTTGGGTCTTTTATGGTAATGCATACAAGCTGACATTCTTGTCTTGTGAGAAGGGTAGGTTTCATAAGGCCTTCTTGCAAACTAAATCCTGTGTCTCTTCTGTAATAAGTCAGATGCTAAAATATCTGGCACTGATGATCATGAGGTTTTTTTATAGAGCAGTGCTTGAAAAGAGATCACTGACTTTTAGCTATGATATGAGATGGACGCCAGAGAAAGAGGAGGCTGGGGAAAGTTATGGGGTGAGAGTGGGAGAAAAATCACGTTTTGACTGAGAATAGAGAACTTTTATTTCTAGGTCTAAAAATGCTGTTTTTCATACAATTCTGGGTAGTCTGCAAGTAATAATGAGTCCACATTTTAGGGACATATTTTGCCCAATATTGAATAAATAATCATGTGCTTCATGCTTACTATGACTCACATAGTAAATTTGTAATGAAATGTTAACATATTTTATACCCTCTCACACCATAGTCTCTAATCCTAAAATTATAGCACATTTCATTAAATAGTGCTGTCTAGGTTACATCCTTAGCTGCCTTCTTGCCTCGATTATTAACCTTTTAGACTTAAGAACTTATTTGAGAATTTGATGAAACCTGTGGATCCCCACCTCAGAAATACAGACCATTGAATACACAGATTATACCCACAATTTCAGTGGATGCATAGATGCCCCAGAAGCCCATCAGATTAAGGATTCCTATTACCCACAATTTCAGTGGGTGCATAGATGTCCCGGAAGCTCGTCAGATTAAGGATTCCTATTACTCACAATTTCAGTGGGTGCATAGGTGTCCTGGAAGCCCATCAAATTAAGGATTCCTGTTGCTCACAATTTCAGTGGGTAGATAGATGTGCCAGAAACCCATCAGATTAAGGATCCCTATTACTCACAATTTCAGTGGGTGCATAGATGTCCCGGAAGCCTGTCAGATTAAGGATTCCTATTACTCACAATTTCAGTGGGTGCCTAGATGTCCCAGAAGTCCGTCGGATTAAGGATTCCTCTTATGCACAATTTCAGTGGGTAGATAGCTGTCCCGGAAGTCTGTCAGATTAAGGATTCCTCTTACCCACAATTTCAGTGAGTGCGTAGATGTGCCAGAAGCCCATCAGATTAAGGATTCCTATTACCCACAATTTCAGTGGGTGCATAGATGCTCCGGAAGCCCATCAGATTAAGGATTCCTATTACCCACAATTTCAGTGGGTGCATAGATGCCCCGGAAGCTCATCAGGTTAAGGATTCCTATTACTCACAATTTCAGTGAGTGCATAGATGCCCCAGAAGCCCGTCAGACTAAGGATTCCTCTTACCCACCATTTCAGTGGGTACATAGATGTCCCGGAAGCCCATCAGATTAAGGATTCCTCTTACCCACAATTTCAGTGGGTACATAGATGTCCCAGAGGCCGTCAGATTAAGGATTCCTCTTACCCACAATTTCAGTGGGTACATAGATGTCCCGGAAGCCCGTTAGATTAAGGATTCCTATTACTCACAATTTCAGTGGGTGCGTAGATGTCCCGGAAGCCCGTCAGATTAAGGATTCCTGTTACCTCCAATTTCATTGGGTGCATTGATGTCCCGGAATCCTGTCAGATTAAGGATTCCTATTACCCACAATTTCAGTGGGTGCATAGATGCCCCGGACGCCCATCAGATTAAGGATTCCTATTCTATAGTCTTGTTGCTTAAGCCCATCCACTCATGGGGCTTTCATTGTAACCTATTTACTGATGATAATAAATCTGTATTTTGTAGTCAATCTCTTTTCTGAGCCCCAGGTTTATTATTTCCAACTTTCTTCTGTGTGTATCCACCAGAGGCTTTCAAGGATCTCAAGTTCAAAGTCCAAAATTGAATTTGTTGTTTAACCTTGTTCCCTGAGAGGCAGAAGCTAGGTGGAATTGTTCATTAAACTGAACAGGAGTCCACCGTGAGTGTGAGGATGATGCTTTGCTCATCGATACTTGCAGTATGTACCTATGAGCCAAAGAGCAGATTTGAGGAACAGAGGCCTCAGGGCACGTGGCTCAAGCCCCAAAACAATTCAAAGGCCTGGTTGCTAAACTTAGAGAGCTGAAAAACAGATCCAATTTATGAATGGAATATTTAGTTGGAAACCTGAGTAGATAGTACTGAGGAAGAGAAAGTGATCAAATGGAAAAAGCATGTACCAAGGTGCAGAGCCCATAGTAACAGACAAGAAGAAACGTGAAAATGAAGTCAGCTGGGACAGGGGTTAGATTAAATCCCTAAACCAAACAGGAAAAAGCTGCAGCAGTTGGAATTGATATTCTTACATTAAAGGTAAAGCGTGGAATGAATGCATATTTGTATTTTCTGGTTCCTATACCCAGTAAAAACTGCTTGTTCCTATATTTTCTATCTCCGTACATAGTATGCTTACTCACCCAGTTACCCAAATGAGGATTACATAGCTTTGTAGATCACATGTAATTGGTCACCAAGTCCTCTTGACTGTACATTTGTAAATATCTTGATTCTGTCCTGTTTACTTTCAGCTGCCTTGGTTAAGTTTCTCCTCATTTCTCACATGAAGTATGACAATAACTTCTTATTTTGTTGTTGTTTTTGTTTTGTATTTAGTCATTCTACTACATTTTCTTTTCTTTTCTTTTTTTTTTTTTGAGATGGAGTCTTGCTCTGTCGCCAGGCTGGAGTGCAGTGGCGCAATCTCAGCTCACTGCGGCCTCCGCCTCTTGGTTCCTCCGATTCCCCTGCCTCAGCCTCAGTAGCTGGGACTATAGCCTTGCGCCACCACGCCCAGCTAATTTTTCTTTTTGTAGTGGAGACGGGGTTTCACTATGTTGGCCAGGATGGTCTGGATCTCTTGACCTTGTGATCCATCCGCCTCAGCCTCCCAAAGTGCTGGGATTACAGGCATAAGCCACCGCACCCAGCCTCTACTATTTTCTATATTCCCTGAAAGGTATTTTTTAAGAGCTCTGAATGTATCATCTCCTTACTTGAAATTCTTGAATGACTCTACTCTTACTATATGAGAGAGTCTAGACTTCTTAAAATGACATTTACTTTTCTTGTATTTGGATATTTTCTCATTATCTTTTTGTTGTTAATTTCTAATATCACCATGGTTTGTTTCAGACCTTTGAAATATATTGAATATTGCTTTATGGCCAGTATATGGTCTTACATGTTCACTTGAAAAAATACGTATTCTGTGATTATTGCAGAGTTCTGTAAATATCCACAAGGTAAATTTTACAGTGTTATTACAGTCTACCTTATTTGATTTTTTGGTCTGCTTTATTAATTTTGGGGAAAATTGTATGGATTTTTCAGTTTTTCCTTATATTTTTAGCAATTTTGTTTCATGTAATTAGGATCTATATTGGGAGCACCATTTAGATCTTAAAGAATTAACTTTTTTGTAATTATGAAGTATTTCACTTTATCTCTGATGTTACTTTCTGAAAGTCTACTTTGCTGATAAGAATACAGCCACAACAGTGTTTTTATGTGTGCTATATACATGGTATATTTTCCTTTTACTTGTAATCTGTGTCTTTATATAGCTGGCTTTGTTTGTTAATCCAGTTTTATAATCTCTGCCTTTTAAATGGAGTGTTAATCTACTTACATTTAATGTAATTATTCATCTTATTGGATTTAAACCTACCATCTTGCTATTTGTTTTTTATTTGGATCATCTATTTTTCTTTGTTTCTCTTTTTCTGCCTTCTTTTGGATTACTTTTTTTAGTATTTTATTTTGTATATTATCTCCTCTTTTTAGCTATGCCTCTTTGTTCTTGTTGTTTTTTGCTTATGGTAGTTACTCTAAAACATAGGCTGCACAGTTTTTATTTCATAGAAATCCAGATAGTAAATATATTATACTTTGTGAGCCACAGATGGGCTCTTATCTGGCATTATTTCTCTTTAGCCTGATGAACTTCCTTTAGCATTTCTTAGAGTAAGGATATATTGAATAATAAGCTGCTGTTAGGTGTTTTTTTTCTAAATTTGAAAATGTGGTGTTTTTTAAAAATTTTATTTTGAGAATATTTTGCTGGACATAGAATTCTAGGTTATTGGTTGTATTTTTTTAAAACTTTAAACATTAAAAAGATATTATTTTATTGATTTCCCATATTTTTGATGGAAGTCAGCTGACATTCTTATGAATGTAATCTTTTCTTTTTCTTTGACTGCTATAAGATTTTTCTCTGTTTTTGGTTTTCAGCAGTTTGATTATAATATACCAAATTCACTGATTGATTCTACTGCCATCTCCAGCGTGGGCCTCAGTTTTTACCAGTTTTTATTAGCGTATCTTTGAATTCATTGATCCTTTCTTTTTCTGTGTCCAGTGTGCTGTTAAGCCCATCTTGTCACTTTTTTATTTCAGATCATTTATTTTTGAGTTGTAGAATTTCTCTTTCTTTGCTGGAATTCTTTACTCTTTACTCATTCTGTTGATGTTTTCCTCTAAATTATTTAACATATTCATAATAATTTTCAAAGTCTTCATGCATGGGTCTCTCTCTGTTGACTTTTTTTCTTTATTATGGGTTATAGGTATACCTTGGAGAGATTGTGGGTTTGGTTCCAGACCACCAAAATAAAGTGAATATCCCAATAAAACAAGTCACACATATTTTGGTTTCCCAGTACATATAAAAGTTATACACTATATTATTGCTAAAAAAAAAAAAATGCTAGCAATCAACCAAGCCTTTAGCAAGTCATAAACATTTTGCTGGTGGAAAATCTCACTTCCCTGTTGATGAGGCTGGACCATTCAGGGTGGTGGTTGCTAAAGATTGGAGTGACTATAGCAATTTGTTCTGTTATGTAATATTCTAAACCCTTTGCTGTCTTTTCCACAATGTTCACAGCATCTTCACCAGGAGTAGATTCCATCTCAAGAAACCACTTTATCTGCTCATCCATAAGAAGCCACTCCTCATTTATTCAAGTTCAGTCATAAGATTACAGCAATTCAACCACATCTTCAGGCTCACTTCTAGTTCTAGTTCTTTTATTTCTATCACATCTGCAGTTCCTTCCTCCACTCAAGTCTTGAACCCTTCAATGTCATCCATCTGATTCTTCCAAATTCCTGTTAATGTTGAAATTTTGACCTCCTCCCATGAATTACAAATGTTCTTAATAGCATCTAAAATCGTGAATCCTTTCCAGAAGGTTTGCAGTTGACTTTGCGCAAATCCATCAGAAGAATTAGTATGTATGGCAGCTATAGTCTTACAGAAATGTATTTCTTAAATAATGATACTGACAGGGCTAGCACACACAGCAGCTTAAACCTATAATCCCAGCAGTTTGGGAGGTCGAGGTGGGTGGATCACCTGAGGTCAGGAGTTCAAGACCAGCCTGGCCAACGTGGCGACACCTCATCTCTACTAAAAACAAAAATTAACTGGATGTGGTGGCTTGTGCCTGTAATCCCAGCTACTCAAGAGGCTGAGGCAGGAGAATCGCTTGAACTCAGGAGGTGGAGGTTGCAGTGAGCCAAGATCACACCACTACACTCTACTCTGGGCGACCGAGTAAGACTCCGTCTCAAAAAAACAAAACAAAACTTGACAGTAGAAATTACTCTTTGGTCCATAGGCTGCAGAATGGATTTTGTGTTAGCAAGCATGAAAACAACATTCATCTCCTTGTATATTCCTATCAGAAGTCCTGGGTGATAAGGTACATTGTCAACAAGCAATAGTATTTTGTAAGAAATCTTTTTTCCTAAGCTGTAGGTCTCAACAGTGGGCTGAAAATTGCACTTTTATGTTATGGAGATAGCTTCTTTCCTTAAGCTTCATGAACCAACAACCTCTGCTAGCCTCCAACTTTTCTTCTGTAGCTTCCTCACCTCTCTCAGCCTTTAGAAAATGGAAGAGAAATAGGGCCTTGCTCTGAATTAGACTGTGGCGTAAGAGAATGTGGTGGCTGGATTTATCTGTCTAGTCCACTAAAACTTTTACCATATCTTCATTGAGACTCTCACTTTCTTACACTTTTGTGTTCATTGGAGTAGCACTTGAATTTACTTCAAGAACCTTTCCTTTGGAGGAGAGATCCAAGATGGCAGATTAGGAGCAGCTCAGGATTGCAGCTCCCAGTGAAAGTGCAGAGGGTGAGTGGACGCCGCATTTCCAGACGGATTTTTATTACCCCCAGACCAGGAGATTCCCAGGCGGAGCAGCCCCA
>CAUYQU010024701.1:0-22198 GCA_963574635.1 Cheracebus regulus | reverse complement strand
AGCCTTTTTGCACTGGTTTCTTCCCATTTTTGTGGATTTATCCACCTGTTGTCTTTGTAATTGCCGACTTTCAGATTGGGTCTCTGAGTGGACGTTCGGCTTGTTGGTGATGAAGTTTTTTCTGTTTCTTAGTTTTCCTTCTGGGGGCGCCCCTTCCCTACAGAGCTGGGCCTTCCTGGGTTCAGCTGTGCCTGTTCTCAGTCCTCAGCGCTTCCAATTGCTGTTCTCCTTGTGGGGATGGGACTGGCCGAGCCTGACTAAAAGGGCATCCCGTCCCGTACACTCCGCACTGAGAAGCGCCGCGCCGGCCAAAAGAGTCGCGCTGGTGACCCGTGTGGCTCCTTCGCTGGGAATCTCCCAGTCTGTGGGCATCAAAAATTCATCTGCAATTGCAGCATCCACTCACTCTCTGCACTTTCCCTGGGAGCTACAATCCTGAGCTGCTGCTACACAGCCATCTTGGATCTCTCTCCGCCCGGTGATGAAGTTTTTCTGTTTCTTAGTTTTCCTTTGGTGGACGCCCCTTCCCCACAGAGCCGGACCTTCCTGCGTTCACTGTGCTTGCTGTGAAACTCTCAGTCCTCAGCGCTTCCAATTGCTGTTTTCCTTGTGGGGACGGGACCAGCCAAGCCCATTCGTCCCATATACTCTGCACCGGGAAGCGCCGCGCTGGGGCACTGGCAAAACAGCCGCGCCGGCCAAAAGAGTCACGCTGGCGACCCGTGTGGCTCCTCTGCCAGGAATCTCCTGGTCTGTGGGCAACAAAAATTTGTCAGAAAGTGCGGCGTCCACTCTTTCTCTGCGCTTTCACTGGGAGCTACATTCCTGAGCTGTTGCTAATCGCCCATCTTGGATCTCTTCAACCAAATTAATTTTTAAAAGCCTTAACTAGGCTAGGTGCAGTGGCTCACACCTGTAACCCAATCACTTTGGGAGGCTGACGTGGGAGGATCACTTGAGCTTAGGAGTTTGATACCAGCCTGAGCAACATGGTGAAACCTCATCTCTACAAACAACACAAAAATTAGTCAGTGTGATGGTGCACGCCTGCAGCCCCAGCTACTGGGGAGGCTGAGATGGGAGGATTGCTTGCACCACTGCACTCAAGCCTGGGTGACAGAAAGACCCGTCTCAAAACAAAAAGCAAAACAAAATGAAAACCCACCTTAACTAGCTATATGTGTGTGTGTACTTTTAAAAATTATTTCATTTTTAGTTGACATGTAATAATTATACATGTTTATGGGTGACACTGCCATACACATATACAATGCGTGATGATCCAGTTGGGGTATTTAGCATATCCATCGCATCAAACATTTGTCTTTTTTTGTGTATGTTGGAAACATTCAAAATCTTCTCTTTTAGCTTTTTGAAAATATACAATACATTCTTGTTAACTATATTCACCCTATAGTATTAACTAGCTACTTTGATGTTTATTACATGAATCCATGCAATACTGAAGATATGCTTTTCCTTTATATATACACTGCAAAAAAATTGTGCCACAGTAGCATAAGAATACTTCCATACTGACATTTGGGAGTGAATAAGTTGAGGAGGGAAGAGGAAAAAGTTTAAAATACTTGCTTCATATTTGCTTCCTATGTCATATTATCAAATGTTCCATGCCAGATGCAATGGCTGGAGTTCACTTTTAATAATTTCATTTGTGTTTATAAGTACATTATGGTACCTCGAAGGCATGCCTAACCAGAGAAGATGATAAAATGGCATAATGAGAATTAAAGTGGAGAGAGGGCATAGAGGGAGCCTGAGAAAGGTGATAGAACATGAGGTCAGAAAGGGAGTTAAGGACAGATTTTGAAGGGGTCTGTATCTTGTATCAATCAATTTTTGCTGTAAAAAATGCAAAGCAATGTCTTAAATTGGAGCACCAAAATATATTTGATTAATCAAAAGAAAATAGGAAAGGAGGAACAAATAACAAGATAGGGGAGACAAATAGAATTGTTCAATATAATGATTGAAATAAACCTACTATTTTAAATGTAAATGGCCTAAATACTCCAAATTAAAAAAAAAATTGTCAGAATAGATAAAAAAAATCAAGACCTAAATATATGATGTATACAGGAGATGAATTTTAAGTTAAATAAAACGAAATAGGTAGAAAATAAAAGAGCAGAAAACATAAGGTCAGACACAGTGGCTCATGCTTGTAATCCAGCACTTTGGGAGGCCAAGGCAGGTGGACCACTTGAGCTCAGGAGTTAGAGAATAGCCTGGGCGACATGATGAAGCCCAATCTCTAAAACAAAACAAACAGAAAAAATATATCATACAAATAATGAAAATATTAGAAAAATATATTTCAAGGCAGAGAATGTCATTAAAGATAAAAAGGAATATTTTATAGTAACAAAAATATCCATACATCAAGAAGATGGAACAATTGTATATATGAATTCACCTAATGACAGAGCCTTAAAACGCATAAAAGGAAAGGAGCAATAGATGAATCCTCTTTCACAGGTGATGATTTAATATTCCTCTTCCAGGAATTGATAGGACAAGTAGATCAAAAGAATCAGTGAAGATATAGAAATATATGAATGATGTTATTCATCAACTTGATCTTATATGCATTTATAGAACATTAGACCCAACAACTTTAGAATACCCTTTTATATGCATAGTAAATGTTTACCAAGAGAGACCATATGCTGGCTCACAAACATAATCAATAAACTTTAAAATACTAAAATATTATATAGCATTTTCTCTGATCACAACTGAATTAAATTGAAAATCAATGTTAAAATATCTAAATCACTTCTGGTTAAAGGTAAGATGAAATAAGCATACTCCATTATCTCCATGCAAGTATAAAATCTGAACAGAATGCCTAGAGCAACTATTTTCGGAAATAGAAAAGTAAAAACTAGAAGGTAGATTGGGGCAGAAGACCAGAATTTGAAATATCACCCAAACTCTGGTCATTTTATCAATTTTTCCTTTGATATCTCCCTGCCTGAACTCAACACTGCCTTCTAAAACCCAGAAGTGGTCATCAGTAACAATAGCAAGCTTCAGAAGCAGCCTTTTAGTTCTGTCTCAAAGAGCAGGAAAGAGCTCCAATTATCAGAAAGAGTGCAGAAACTTTCTTTTTTTCTTCCTTTCTCTCCTGCTCTCTTACTCCTCAGCCCTCAGGCAATCTCATGGCAGCTGCTGCAGAGACTGCAGTGAAAGTTCGCAGGAGCCAAAACTCTGAGAGTGGAGAGCCTTCTCCTCTGGTAAGTATATCTGTGATCCCAATAAGATGGGGTAAACCCTGATGTTTTTCTTCTTTCTCTTCCCTTCTGCCACTTGGCCCAAGATGTGGGCACGGTGACAGGTGTGCAGCCTAGTGGGGTAACTAAAAGCCCAGTTTTCTGGCTAGAGGAATGAAAAGGGGAGCTTCAGATAACCAGAAGTAACATTGACTTTTTAAAGAATGTTCCCCCTTTTTTCCTTTAAATAGAATATTCTTCATTTTTGGTTTTTTGGATGTTTTGTCATCAATAAATTCACTTTCTCCATTCTCAGTCAGAATATTAAATAAGTGATAATGTTTCCTTTTGGGGTATCATATCTAGAAGCACACAATGTCCATCTGGCCCTCATCAGTGATGTGAGTTTTGGTCATTCAGTCAAGGTGTTTCTAATTTCTCCATTACATTACTACTGATTCTCTTGTTGCCAACTAAAAGGTCTGTGGAGAGATACTTTAAGGGCATGATAACATTTCACTGACAGTATCAATTAATGATTATTTCTTGATATAGTCTTTACTACAACAGTTACAAAATGTTAACTTTTTCTAATTATAGCACTTCCTCCCACATTTACTAGTTGTCATTTGGCTTTCTACTGTAAAAAGGAGCACTTGATTCCTCAAATCCCTTCCCTTCCTTTTCCTTTCCTTCCCTCCTTCCTCTCTTTTCCTTCCTTCCTTCCTTTCTTCCTCCCTCCCTCTTTCTTTCTTTCTCATTTTCTCTCTCTCTTATTTTCCTTTCTTTCTCTCTCTCTTTCTTTTCCTTTTTCCTTTTCTTTTTTTTTTTTTTTTTTGTTCACTTTGTTACTCTTTGCATAACAAGATGTTCCAGGTTTCTCTTGTATCTAACTCTGCTCAGTCCTAGAATCAGCCAGGACTGAAGAGCCCTAGTTCCAAGATCTAGGTACTAGGTGTACTTGAGGCTATTGAGGTGTGTTTAATTCTTGGCTCTTGATTCATAGGTAGGGCCTGAAAATAATATACATAGATATATGTGCAAATATACATATGAACATATATATGCATATGCATGGCACAGATACATGTACATTAAAGTACAAATTTTAGAAATTATAGTCTGCCAGTTCTAATGAATCTCTCAGGTTATTTCTTGCTTTCCCTGATTCTATATTTGTATGTTCTGTCTTCCACATGGGAAACTCGGTTCCCAACAACTCATTCAGTCCTTTTCTCAATCCTACAAAACATCTAAAATAGTTTCAGAATTTCTCCATCTATGCTACTGTGAGGCAGGAGAGAAGGGCCTGGAGGCAGGGAACCTAAGGCCAGTTTGTACTGACTTCAGAGAACTGAATCAAGGAAAACCTCCATCTCAAAAGGATCAGAGGCTACTCTCTTTGCACTGCTGTGGCAGATGAAAAATGGAAAGGACCTCTGATTGTTCCCCTCACACAACCAGACTGATCAAGAGCCTAGCCTTCATTTGCATAGGGGTGTAACTTTGTAACTTCACTTCAACCTCTGATTGGTCACCTTCTGCAACCTCAGACTGGTCATGAGCTACTTCTTCATTTACATAGGGTGTGACTAAGTAACCAATGGGAAATCTTGGAGAGTACTTAAACTCCAGAAAATTCTGTAACCAGCTCTCTTGAGCTTCTTGCTAGAGCCTGCTCCCACTCTGTGAAGTGTACTTTCATTTCAATAAACACGTGCTTTTGTTGCTTCATTCTTTCATTGTTTTGTTTGTGCATTTTGTCCAATTCTTTGTTTAAAACACCAAGAACCTGGATGACTCAAACCCTCCACCAGTAACAACTATAATAAACCACTCTTTATTAAAAAGAGTTCATGATTTCTTGGCAATTCTTAGCCCTCCTACACACCTATCTACCCACTCACGACTGAGGGTATATAGTCAAAATTTTGGTCCGTAAGTTATTTGGATTAGTGTCCTTTTCTCCCTCTCTCTTTCTCTCTCTGTCTTTCGTTTATTTTCTTCTATCTTCCCTTCTTCCTTTTCTTCCTATCTCCCTCTCCTCCTCCCTTCCTCCCTTCTGTGTGATTATGGCATTCCTTTGATGTACAATGATGTTCATTGTTTCAGCTTGCTTTTAGTGTTAGGGTCCTCACCTCACTTTCACATTCTCACGGATTGTATTTCACTTTGTTCAATATGTAGACTATCAACATGTTTCCAGTCAAGCTATGCAAAAAGTATACTCAGGGAAGTGTCACTCCCTCCTGTGTCCTTTCACCCCATTTCATGCCCATCCCTACCCTTGTAGGTAACCAACTTCACTATTTTCTGGTTTACCCTTCCTTGTTTCTTCTTGTAAAGATAAGCAGAGATTACATTTTTATCCCATCTTCTCTGCTTTCTTACACAAAATGTAGTATGTGTGTGTGGCTCTTGGCTCTTGATTCAATAGGCAGGGCCTGAAAATAATATACACAAACATATGTATAAATATACATATGAACATATATATGCACTGGGCATGGTGCCTCATGCCTGTAATTCCAGCACTTTGGGAGACCGAGGAGGGTGGATCATGAGGTCAAGAGATTGAGACCATCCTGGCCAACATGGTGAAACCCCTTCTCTACTAAAAATACAAAAATTAGCTGGCCGTGGTAGTGTGCATCTGTAGTCCTAGCTTCTTGGGAGACTGAGGCAGGCGACGCGCTGGCACCCACGAGGCCGAGGGTGCCGGGAGCCCAGCTCGTGCCACTGCCCTCCAGCCGGGTGCCAACGTGAGACTCCATCTCAAAAAAAAAGAACATATATATGCAAATGCATGGCACAGATATATGCACATTTAAGTACATATTTTAGAAATTGTGATCCTCCAGTTCTAATGTATCTCTCCTTCCTTCTAAGGTATCTGTCTTTCCTCCTTCCTTTTTCCTTATCTCCCTCTCAACACACACACACACACACACACACACACACACACACACACACACACACACACAAACTGTTTTGTACTTTGCATTTTTCATTTAAAAATATACCTGGAAATCACTCCATATCAGTTCATAGAGATTTTACTCATTTTTTTTAATACTTGAATAGTGCTCCATTTGTGTATAGGTAGCAAAGTTTATTCAACCAATATCCTATGTTTGGACATTTAGGAAATTGCCAACATATTGCAATTACAAACAAATAAAGCTACAAAGAATAAACCTTGTGGACACATGTTTCCATATTGTTGGAGATGTATCTGAAGGGTAAATTCCTAAAGATTGATGGGACAAAGGGCAAGTGCATTTGCAGATGGTGAAACCCCATCTCTACTAAATACAAATATAAATAAATAAATAAATAAAATTAGCTGGGCATTGTGGTGCACAGCTGTACTCCCAGCTACTTGGGAGGCTGAGGCAGAAAAATTGCTTGAACCCAGGAAGCAGAGGTTGCAGTGAGCCAAGATCTCACCACTGCATTTCAGCCTGGGTGATAGATCAAGACTCTGTCTAAAAAAAAATGCACTGAAAAATATTTAAAATTTTTTTATTCTGTTTTACACAAAATAGTTAATCAAATATTAAAGGTGCCACTTTAAAGTGTGCATTTGCTTAGTATCACAAATATTCAGTATAAGGACTAACTACAAGGGCAATTTAGCAATGGAGCAAATAAAGAAATAGTTATTCCTATATTCTAATGTTAAAACTTTAATATTTGACTATCAAAATTGTTAATAACATTCTAATTATAGCTAATTTTTAAATAGAAAAGTTCAGGCACTCTAATTTTCCAAAATTTATTTAACCCCTGCTTTAACCTCAGGTTTGGCAGAATACTGATTTTAATCAATGCTAATAATTAAGCATTTAGCCAAAATGGCCATTTGGTATGCCGTATAATTTTGATTATTTTATGAATTTGAAAAAGAAAAGAAAGATTGATCTACTATAGCAATTGATATATTTCTTAATCTTGAGTACTATTAGTGGGTCCTTTTGGGAGAAATTAAAAGGCTTATGAGTTAAGATAAAAAGAAAAGGGAGAAGAGGGAAAGAGATGGTCAGAGAATGAGGACGGAGGCAAGAGAGGCTGGTAAAGGAGGAGAAGAAAGAAGAAAAGGTAAGCAAGAAGAATAAAATTTTCATCTATAGGCAGGAAGGAGTCAGTTAATTTTACAGTTTCCCAAGTATTATAACTGGCTGTATCCCACTTAGGTCATCCCTCTGTCTTTGTAGGAGATCAAACCCAAAGCATTTTAGACTGGGGAACATTGTTTGCTTTGTAAAAGATACACACACTCACACATACATGAAAAACAAGAAGAAATTTGCACAACTTCTCTTTTGGCACTACTGGTAATAACAAACAAGACCACTATTAGATGTTTTGTCTTTAAATTTGGACTAAAAGGAAACTAGAATATTAGAGCTGGAAGAAACCTCTGACTTCATTCTGTCCATTCCCTTATTCCACAAGGACTTGCCCAAGGTCATGCTGCTGTGAGAGGCAGACTCATGGCTAGCACTCAGGTGGTTGGATGTTCAGTCCAATGATTCTTCCAAGAGCTATGATGTCTTTCCTGCATCTTTTGACTGAAGAAATAAAAATTCCTCCTGTCAGAAAAAAAAAAAATCTCAACTCAAGTGCGTAATTTCCAAAAAGATACTGCAGTAAATAGAATTATGGTTTCTTTTAAAGGATAAAGAAACTTCAAAATTTTATTTACTGCACTTTTTAAAAGTTCCACAACGAATGGAGAGGGTTTTGAAAACATCTGTTTACCAATTTCCTACTGGTAACAGAACCTCAGCAGCAATAACTAAATCACCTTCGTACTCTTCTCTGTGAAGCCATTAAGCCTAGAAACATGCTGTTTTTGGCAATACAGAAATCAAAGTGGTAGCACAGCAGAGCAGGTCTGTGTTAAAGAACAAAAATCCACAGGCTGCTTCAAATATCAACAAGGAACCCTGAAATTTTCTATCAATTTCTTTTCATGGCCTTGTGACATTTTCAACTTAAAACTATATTGCTTAACATCAAGGCACTTTGAGAGAGCTTCAGTTGGAAAAGGTAATTTTTGAGTGAGATTCAGCAGAAAAAGGTAATTTTTCAGAGAGGTTCACTGGAAAAAGGTAATTTTCAGAACCAATTGCTGCATTCTTTTGCTGTTATTTTGTCTCTTTTCTAAGTAGCCCTAATGTCATTCATGGGCATTCTATGTCAATACATCCGTACTGGCTAAGTCGTTTGTGCAAAGTAAGTTTACAGAAACTGTAGCTTTAGGCTATGTTATTCCAGGGCTGTGAAGATCAAACAATGCAATTTCACTTGGAAGTTTCATCAATTTTGCATCAATGTTGATGCTTGAGCTGAAGGCCTGCACCCAGAATCATAATTTCAGCCACAAAAATTTTGTTTTTGATGGAGAATCTAATTTCATATGATGATCGTTGTTTGGTAATACCGTGGCTCTGTAATGCAGTTCTGTAAACCTCTAGTGCTGACCTAGTGATTGATGGGCAAGCTGTGGAGGGGCTTAATAACTGATCTAGACTGCATCAATTTATACTGCTTTGAGATACTAAAGAAAAAATAACTAGTCTTAGAATGCATGTTATTATATGTTATTTGTATAAGTGGATGAACAAGTGTCCTTGAAAGCTGAGACCTTTCATCTCCTCATTTTCTGAGAGCTTCAATCTTTAGAAAGAAAATTATGCAATTCAGCTTTAATGGTTTGAAATGAAGACTCTGAAATTATCAGGCATCTCATATATTTCTCCTTTGATTATATCCCCATGGAGAAAATGAACAAAAAACCTCCTTCAATGCAAGATGTGAAAGCTGAGAGGCATAAAAAGAAACATTCTAAAGCCTTCCCCCCTTTTTAAAGTAAAAGAGCAAACTAACAGGCTAGCATTTTATTCTTCCCTTTAAATTATATGTACTTAATTTCAAGAGAATATTAATAGCTGTCTTTTCATTAATCTTTTTGTTTCATAATTTAGCCTTTGTGTAAGAAATTGTAAAGTAGAGAAGTTCACATTCATTGGTGATACAAACATGCAGTCAACACAGTTGGGATACTTTCAATTCTACCTCTCCTGATAAGAAACACATCATTTTTTCTCTCTAAAGAGTTTTGCTAACCACCTCCTTGACCCTACCCTCAACAGCACTGTGGATTAAAGTCAAATAATGATGAACTTCTATTTAAAACAACTATCTTTTGTAATAAGAAAAAATGGTATTTCATCAAATCTTAACTATCTTCCAGTTAATTTGTTATTTATACCCACTGACAGAAAAATTAAGTGAACCAACTGTGATCAGCTTTTTGCTTTCCATCTAAATGAGATTTTTCTCTATCCATATTGTCTATAAACCAGTTACTGGTCTGCTTTTAAAGTTGGAATTGATAACCAGTGGCATCAATAATAACTCGCTGAAAGTTGTACCACAATGAGATGTTATACAATTCATCAACCACTTAAAAAATTTCCTGCTAGTCAGAATATATGCAGTATGTCCCCCAACCAATTTACCTTATCTATTTTCATTACCTACCTTACTAAGACTTTTTGTCAGCCAGCACATAAATATTTTATTAAGTAGAAATTTTGTTTAGTTTTGTTTTTGTCAAGATATAACATTTAATGATTCTAAAATTTTGTTAATAAAGTAGATCTCATGTTAAGTGTTCTTACTGCAAAAAGTGGGGGAACATGAAACATTTGGAGGTAATGGTTTATTACCTTGATTGTGGTGATGAGACCATGGGTCCACATTCATCATAGGTCTAAATTCATCAAATTGTGCCCAACAAATATGTGCAGTTTTTTGTCTATCAATTATACACTGATGAAGCTGTAAAAAAATTTTTTAAAAAAATAAAGCTTCCTTGGAAGCTCAGGCTGAAAGCCAATAAAAAAGTAACATGCCATTTAGAGTTTGTTGATTGCATTTTACCCACTACAAATGTGAGTGACCTTATCAAGAATCTGCATTTCCAACCCATTAAACATCTCTCCCCCATTAACCTGACAGCTGTTAACCCTGCCAGCTGTCTTGGCAGGCCAGTGTTTCCATTCGTGTGGATTCTGGATTAGCCTGAGAATAGTTCTCATGATGGAAGATAGGTAATCCTGGGGAAAGACTATGTGAAATGACTGACGGGCAGGTAATGACATGAATTGGCAAAGATGGGTGCCCATGCCTTAGACATTCAGATCTTTTGGAAAGCCAAGATTAAGCCAACACTTGCAACTATAGCATAGAATGGAAGGACCAGAGTTTTGCAATCACTTAGACTCAACAGTAGTTGAGTCCCGCTCTGCCACTCACTGGCCGTGCGACTTTTGGCACATTACTCATCCCTTCATGGCTTCAGCGTAACTCTTTTTATCCAGGATGATTATGCTACAATTTACTGTAGATGATTGTTATGAAGTCAAATGGGACACTATATTTATGTGCTCAGTCCGTAGTCCTACAAATGGCAAACGGTAGCTATCATTAAGGTGTGCATCAAAATGTGGAGACATAACACAAGGGGCTAAAAATTGAAGGGTAGCCTGAATGGATACTGCACATAGGATGTCAGAGTGAGCACAATTTATTATAATAATATTCCATTCTATATTGGTGATAATAGTTGCTACTCTAAATTTGTTATTCAGTTAAAGTAATTTTTGATGACTACAAGGTGTGTTCGCCTTTTGTGATTTGCTTGGTACCAGAAGATGTACTCGAATTCTGACTTTTAGAGGCTACAGAGGAAAGGGCTTGCTTCACTCTCCAGGAGAAAATGTTTCACTATCAACGGACTGAGAATGACCTGACATAATAAAGCAGAGCTGCACACATCACACCTCTTTACATTTCCAATGGATAGAATACTCTTTGGCACATAGTAGGGATTCTGTAAAGGCTCATTGAAATGAACGATTAGATGTGATGTGATGGGATAGGGTTGTCAGATGGATTTCCCCGGAAGCCATGGCATGAGCACATCTAATGTGAGATAACCTAATCACAAATTCCTTTTAATATCTCAGTAACCATTTCCACCCCATGCTCAATTTTCCTTATAACTAAATGTGCTGTCCTTATTAAGAAAACTTGTGTGGCTTAGTTTTCTGTTTCAAATTTTAGGTTTTTAAATTTTTTTATGATTATTTTTGGTGAAGCTAAGCCTTTAAATTCATGCTCATTTTAAAATAAAAATTAAAAAAATTTATATTTCATAATTTGCAATGTTTTAGTTCAGGTGATGGGAGCCTTTCAGATGTTATAACTGAACTGTTTCACAGATACAATTATAGATTCCACAAGATAGATATAATGTATATAAATAAATATAAATAAATGTATAAAATTTACGTAAATTTATACTTGTATAAACAAATTCATATATAAGTACAATTACATGGATGTAAATAAATAGGATTTTCTTTCTTCTTATTTTCAAAGCTCTGTCTTTCAGCTTATGAGTCATTCTTGTCATTAAAATACAAAATGAAATCTTTCCAGGCTTATATCATAGGTGAGTTTCCCATATTTCTCTTTAAGACCCGTCCACACATTTTGCCTCCAACAGTCCAACAAAAGAAGGCTGTCACTTATCCTAGCCAGATGACTCAAAGGCCAAAGGACCGATCTACAAAGGAAAAATGATTCACCATGCTGGCAAGAGCTTGGCATATTTTAAATGTGAGTTTTAACCAGGCTTAATTCTTTCTAGGTTTGTAAATGGGAAAAAAAAACAAGACATTTCTTGAGACAATTTGATGAGTGATGAGATTTCTACAATTTGTCAACTATCAGCCTACCTAAATCTCTGGATTTCTCAAGGACTCCGTTCCTTTGTTTTGGTAGACAACATGCCATTGTGTTTTGTTTTCCTTGCTTTTTAATTGAGATTTGAAGGGTGTTTATTTTCTTCTAAAATCTACTGTGACTTATTAAACTTGGCTGCTATCCCAGGCTATTATTTGTAACCAAGCTTAGATTCAGAAGAGGTAGAACTAGGAGTAATTCAATTAAAACAAAAAACCTGCCTATCCTTTCTCTTGGACTTGCACTTTGGGGCTATAGGAAGTGTGGAGTTTTATCAATTACACCTGAGTTAGCAGGAAAAAAGACTCTTTCCATCTACAGAATTCACCTCCTTCTTGCTTCTGCTATTCAGTTTAGAGCCACAGGGACACCATCCATCAAAAGAACCTTTCCTGAAGAGGAGAATCTTGTTAAGGCTGGCTGTCAACTTGAGAAAACTAATCATGGTATTGAACAACAAAATGATTTTATACTGCTTTTCTCCTTCTCTTCTACAGAGCAGACCATTAAGAAGAAAGGCCGACAGATGTTTGGCAAGCAACTAAAAATAGAAAAATCCTGCTTTAAATATCAAGTGTGCTGTTTGATTCCTGAGTGAAAGAATATCTCTAGCATCTGCACAAAATGGAATTCATATTTGAGGCCAGGGTCTGACTCAGATTTGGCAGTTGAGATGTGAACTGGTGGACAGTTCCTTTAGCCAAAAGACTGAATGACTTTTTTAAATTACTTTCTTTTCCGTGACCAGATTATGTCAAAATGTGTATCTGCTACTACCAATCTGGGTGTATATTATGTCCTATGTTTGCTCTACTTAGAGTCAGAAAGATCGATTAGTGGGTTTGAGCCTGCAAAATAGACTCAAGGCATTTTATTTTCTGCTTGCTGTGTTCTTTTTATCTTCTCTTCAATGTAGCATTCCTTTCCCCCTTTATGCTATGGTACTAGCTGAATGCTGATGACCCAGTAGTACAATAACAGCCAAGTTGCATTTAATGGTAATCTGGTGGCCACAGCTGCGTGGTTACCCACTGATACTGAACCAAGCCCCCGGAGCAAAAGTTTTCATTCTTATTATACCGGGGAGAAAATTCTTGAAAACATTCATCCTTCAAGTTTCAGTTTCCATCCTGCCTCCTTAAAGCTACCCTAAGGACCCTATGATGTTTCCTCGCTCCCCTCAATGGCTGTAGCTCTCTCCTTTTCTTTCTGCTACACATTCATCACTTAATATTTTGTACTGCTTTCTTAATGCTGGCAAGGCTTTCCCTGTCTGTGCACAATAAATAAATATTTGCTGATGAATTAAATAGCTTGTCCTGGGCAGGGTGGCCTAGAGGTGGATTTGGTTGGTAGAATGGTAGTTCTTAATTTTTTGAAGGGGACAGAAACACTTTAAGAAATATGCAAATTGCAAACCTTTGTAGCAAAAAGTGCACATGTATACATACACAAAAATCCTTGAATATAGTTTCAAAGTGTTCTCTGACTCCCCCTGAAGGCTGTCTAAGGAACCTTGGTTTAGAGCCTTGCTGTAAGTGGACATTGTTCAGTGTCAGAGGCCTGCGAGGACTCTTGGGAGTGAGGAAGGGGCCACCTACTGGCTCCCTTCACAGCTGGCAAAAAACAGCCTGCTCAGTTCACAAGTGTACATTTTCTGTAACCCTCTAAGGTTATACACTTTTATGTAAACATTTTTATCTACAAGCTTGTGAGGCAACAATATATAGTAAAAAGAACAACTGAATTTACACAAATTGGATCTGAATTTGAATCCACTTTCTACCATCTTAGTTTCTTTTTTTTTCATTCTTTTATTTCTCTTGTTTATTAATAGATCTTAATTTTAATTAACCTTAATTTAAATTTTATTTTTAATGTTTTATCTTTAATTGTATGTATTTATGGGTGGGTTGATGAGGAAAGGAGACATGTTGGTCAAAGGGTAAAAAATTTCAGTTAGGAGGAATAAGTTCTGGTGACCTTTGCACAGTGTGGTTACTATAGTTAATAATGTATTGCATATTTCAAAACAGCTGAAAGAAAGGACTTTAACTGTTCTCACTACAAATAAATGATAAATATTTGAGGTAATGTGTAATGGCTAATTAACCCAATTTGATCATTCCACAATGGACCTTAGTTTTCTTAGACAGAGTTGTAAATGCATTTAACACTGTCTTAATCTCTTCCTGGGCAAGAAGGGATACTGAACACAGTCCCTGGGCAGAAATTGTTAGGGCTGGACAGGCTTAGTAGTGGCAGAACATGGAGTGAACAGTGAAGCAAAGTAACAGGAGACCTGGTCAAAACAACAATGGCACCCTCAGGATATTCTCTGGCAGCAGATAGAATTTGTTCCTGATCATATGTGTAATAGAACACCCTAGAGGGCTCCCAGAAACACAGGAGGGGCAAAGCTCTTCATCAGCAGATTGAAAAACTGGGATCGTGATTTCTTTTTTAACTTTTCTTTTTTAAAAAAATTATTTTGAAATTTATTTTTTCAGAAGTTATTGGGGTACAGGTGGTATTTTGGTTACACGAGTAAGTTCTTTAGTGCTAATTTGTGAGATTTTGGTGCAACCATCACCTGAGCAGTATATATTACACCTTATTTGTAGTCTTTTATTCCTTGCCCCCCCCCAGACTTCTCCCCAAGTCCCCAAAGTCCACTGTATCATTCTTATGCCTCTTCGTCCTCATAGTTTAGCTCACACATATCAGTGACAACATATGATGTTTGGTTTTTCACTCCTGAGTTACTTACTTAGAATAATAGCCTCCAATCTCATCCAGATCACTGCAAATGCTGTTAATTCATTCCTTTTTATGGCTGAGTAGTATTCCATCACATATATATGTGTGTGTATGTATACAGCAGTTTCTTTATCCACTTGTTTATTCATGGGCTTTTGGGTTGCTTCCATTATTTTGCAGTTGTGAATTGTGCTGCTATGACTATGCATGTACAGGCATCTTTTTTGTATAATGACTTCTTTTCCTCTGGGTAAACACCCAGTAGTGGGGTTGTTGGATCAAATAGTAGTTCTACTTTTAGTTCTTTAAGGAATCTCCACACTGTTTTCCATAGTGGCAATACTAGTTTACATTTTCACCAGCAGTGAAGAAGTGCTCCCTGATCACCTCATTCACACCAACATCTACTGTTTTTAATTTTTTTTTATTATGGCCATTCTTGCAGGAGTAAGGTGGTATCACATTGTAGTTTTGATTTGCATTTCCCTGATCATTAGTGATGTTAAGCATTTGCTTATATATTTGTTGGCCATTTGTGTAACTTCTTTTGAGAATTGTCTATTCATGTCCTTAGCTCACTTTTTGATGGCATTTTTTTTTCTTACTGATTTGTTTGTGTTTGTTGTAGATTCTTGATATTCATTTTTTGTCAGATGTACAGATTTTAAAGATTTTTTCCCACTCTGTGGGTTGTCTGTTTACTCTGCTGACTGTTCCTTTTGCCATGCAAAACTCTTTAGTTTAATTAAGGCCGAGCTATTTATCTTTGTTTTTATTGCATTTGCTTTTGGGTTCTTGGTCGTGAAATTCTTGCCTAAGTCAATGTCTAGAAGGGTTTTTCCAATGTTATCTCCTAGAATTTTTGCAGTTTCAGGTCTTAAATTTAAGTCCTTAATCCATCTTGAGTTGATTTTTTGTATAAGGTGAGAGACGAGGATGCACTTTCATTCTCCTACATGCGGCTAGCCAATTATCCTAGCACCATTTGTTGAAAAGGGAGTCCTTTCCCCACTTTATGTTATTGTTTGCTTTGTTGAAGATCAGTTGGCTGTATTTGGATTTATTTCTGAGCTTTCTGTTCTGTTCCTTTGGTCAATATGCCTATTTTTATGCTAGTACCATGCTGTTTTGTTGAGTATGGCCTTATAGTATAGTTTGAAATCAGGTACTATGATGCCTCCAGATTTGTTCTTTTTGCTTAGTCTTGTTTTGTCTATGCAGGCTCTTTTGTGGTTCCATATGAATTTTAGAATTTTTTTTTTAATTCTGTGAAGAATGACAGTAGTATTTTGATGTGGATTGCATTGAATTTTGGCAGTATGGCCATTTTCACAATATTGATTCTACCTATTCATGAGCATAGGATGTGTTTCCATTTGTTTGTGTCATCTATGATTTCTTTCAACAGTGTTTTGTAGTTTCCTTGTAGAGGTCTTTCACCTCCTTGGTTAGGTATATTCCTAAGTATTTTATTTTTTTGCAGCTATTGTAAAAGGGGTTGAGTTCTTGATTTGATTCTCCACTTGCTTGCTGTTGGTGTTTAGAAGAGCTACTGATCTATGTACATTAATCTTGTATCCAGAAACTTTGCTAAATTCTTTTATCAGTTCTAGGAGCTTTCTGGAGGAATCTTTAGGGTTTTCAAGGTAAGCAATCATATCACCAGCAAACAGTGACAGTTCAGCTTCCTCTTTACCCATTTGGGTACTCTTTATTTCTTTCTCTCATCTGTTTGCTCTGGTTAGGACTTCCTATGTTGAAGAGGAGTAGTGAGAGTGGGCATGCTAATCTGATCCAGTTCTCAAGAGGGAATGCTTTCAACTTTTCCCCATTGAGTATAATGTTGGCTGTGGGTTTGTCATAGATAGCTTTTATTACATTGAGGTATGTCCCTTGTATGCTAGTTTTGCTGAGAGTTTTAATCATAAAGGATTGCATAAACAGAATTAAAACCAAAAATCTCATGATCATTTCAATAGATGCAGAAAAAGCATTTGACAAAATCTGGGTTCGTGATTATTAAGGTAACTCTGTAAATTCCAAGAAAGCAAGAATTTATCACTTTGTTTAATGCTGTATCCCATGTACCTAGAAAGGAGCCAGATAGGTACTTTAAACTTTACTCATTGAGTAAATAAATTAATAAAGGGATACATCAATTTTTATATACAGGTTGTACAAAATAGTCAGTTTAGGAAACAAGTTTCATATATAGCCAGTATTGTTTAAAAAGTAAAGTTGTTTGTAGATTAGAAAATGTAATATTCTTAAGATGTCAGTTCTTCCCAAATTGATCTACAGATACAACACAATTACAGTCAAAATTCCAGTAGGCTTTTTTTTTTGGTAGAAATGGATAAGCTGATTCTAAAATGTATATGGAAATATGAAGGACCTAGAAAAACAAAACAATTTTTCTAAATAACAAAGATGGAAGACTTACCTTCTTGATTTAAAGATTTATTATAAAGCTTCATTAACCAAGGTAGATTAATATTGGCAAAAAGTATACATATAGATCATTGGAACAGAGTAGAGAGTTCAGAAATTTATCAACATGTATATGGTAAATTAAACTTTTAAAATAAAATTGTTTACTTTTTTTGTGGGTGGGTATATCATAGGAATATACAGTTGGTAAATTTTTAACAAGGATGTCAAAGCAATTTAACAGATGAAAGAAAAGTCTTTTCAAGTAATGGTGTTGGATCAAATGAATATCCATCTAGAAAAAAAATTAGCATTAACCCTTACCTCACATCATACACAAAATTATCTCAAAATGGATCATAGACCTAAATGTAATACTTAATAAAACTTCTGGAAGAAAATATAGGAGAAAAGTTTACAGCATCAGTCACGGCAAAGTTTTCATATACATGAAAGCTTCAAATGAATATCCATATAGAAAAAAATAGCATTAACCCTTACCTCACATCATACATAAAATTTTCTCAAAATGGATCATAGACCAAAATGTAATACTTAAAACAATAAAACTTCCAGAATAAAATGTAGGAAAAAACTTTACAGCATCAATGATGGCAAAATTTTAATATACATGAAAAGCTTACATGATAGAAGAAAAAAACTTATAAATTAAACTTCATCAAATTTAAAACTTCTGCTTTTCAGAAGATACCATTAAGAAAATAAAGAAGTGGACGATCCAAGATGGCCAAATGGGAACAGCTCTGGTGTGCAGTTCCCAGCGAGAATGCAGAGGGTGAGTGATCACCACATTTCCAGATGAGTTTTTACTGCCCAAAGACCAGGAGATTTCCCAGGGGGGAAAGCACCACGAGTCTCCAGCACAGAGATGCAGCAGGTCTCCATGCAAAAACTAACACAAATCTGGGCAGCCATTTCAACTGGTACCAGAACGCCTGGGAGGCAGAGTCACCTATTCAACTGAAAAAAAGGGGGCTGAAACAGAGAGACAGGTGATCAGGCTCGGCAGTTCCCACCCCCACGAAGACCAGCAATCTGAAATGCTCTGGATTGAGAGTTTCACAGCAAGCACAGCTGGACCCGGGAAGGTCCAGCTCTGTGGGGGGAAGGATGTCTGCCATTACCGAGGCAGTCCACCATTACTGAAGCAGTCTGCCATTACAGAGATAGTTCGCCATTTTATTGAGGCAGACTGCCATTACCAACGCAGTTCTAACTGTACCTCTATAAAAAAAAAACCACAAGGAACTGGGCAGAGCCCACAGCAGCTCAGCAACGCCTCTGCTGGCAGACTGTGACTAGGCTACCTCCTTGTGGGCAGGGCATCTCTGAAAAAAGGCAGTAGCACATCAGGAACATATAAATAAAGCCCCACCTTTCCAGGACAGAGCACCAGGGGAAAAAAGGCAGTTATAAGTTCTGCTGCAGCAGACTTAAACGTACCTGCCCAGCAGCTCTGAACTGAACAACAGAGCTCACAACTCAGCACTTGAGCTCCTATAAGGGACAGTCTCCTCAAGCAGCTCCCAGACCCCCGTATATCCAAAGAGACACCTCATAAAGGAGAGCTCAGGCTGACATCTGGCAGGTATCCTTCTGGGACAAAGATAACAGAAGAAGAAACTGGCAGCAACCCTTACTGTTCTGCAGCCACTGCAGGTGATCCCCAGGCAAGCAGGGTCTGGAGTGGATGGCCAGCAGTCCTGCAGCAGAAGGGCCTGTTAGAAGGAAAACCAAAAAACAGAAAGAAGTAACTTCATCATCAACAAAAAGGACATCAACTCAGAGACCTCATCCGAAAGTCACCAACTACAAAGACCACAAGTAGATAAATCCACAACAATGGGAAGAAACCAGCACAAAAGGGATGAAAACACCCAAAATTAGAACACCTCTCCTCCTCCAAGGTATCACAACTCCTCACCAGCAAGGGAGCAAGGCTGGATAGAGAATCAGTCTGATGAATTGACAGAAACAGGCTTCAGAAAGTGGGAAATAACAAACTTCTCTGAGCTAAAAGAACATGTTCTAACCCAATGCAAAGAAACTAAGAACCTTGAAAAAAGGTTTGACAAAATGCTAATGAGAATAAACAGCTAGGAGAAGAATATAAATGAATTGATGGCGCTGAAAAACACAACATGAGAACTTCATGAAGCATGCACAAGTTTCAACAGCCGAATTGACCAAGCAGAAGGATATCAGGGATTGAAAACCAACTCAATGAAATAAAATGAGATGGCAAGATTAGAGAAAAAAGAGTGAAAAGAAATGAACAAAGCCTCCAAGAAATATGGGATTATGTGAAAAGACCTAAACTATGTTTGATAGGTGTACCTGAATGTGACAGAGAGAATGAATCCTAGCCAGAAAACACTCTTCAGGATATTATCCAGGAGAATTTCCCCAACCTAGCAAGGCAGGCCAATATTCAAGTCCAGGAAATACAGAGAACACCACAAAGATATTCCTCAAGAAGAGCAACCCCAAGATACATAATTCTCAGATTCACCAGGGTTGAAATGAAGAAAAAAATGCTAAAGGCAGGCAGAGAGAAAGGTCAGGCTACCTACAAAGGGAAGCCCGTCAGATTGACAGTGGATCTCTCCACAGAAACCCTACAAGTCAGAAGAGAGTGGGGGCCAATATTCAACATCCTTAAAGAAAAGAACTTTCAACCTAGAATTTCATATCCAGCCAAACTAAGCTTCATAAGCAAAGGAAAAATAAAATCCTTTACAAACAAGCAATTGCTCAGAGATTCCATCACCACCAGGCCTGCCTTACAAGAGCTCCTGAAAGAAGCAGTAAACAAGGAAAGGAACAACCAGTACCAGCCACTCCAAAAATGTACCAAATGGTAAAGAGCATCGACACAATGAAGAAACTACATCAATAATGGGCAAAACAACCAGCTAGCATCAAAATGGCAGGATCAAATTCATGCATAACAATATTAACCTTAAATATAAATAGGCTAAATGCCCCAATCAAAAGACACAGACTGACAAATTAGGTAAAAAGTCAAAACCCATTGGTGTGCTGTATCCAGGAAACCCATCTCATGAGCAGGGATACACACAGGCTCAAAATAAAGGGATGGAGGAAGATTTACCAAGAAAATGGAGAGAGAAAAAAAAAAAAAAAAAAAAAAGCAGGAGTTGCAATCCTAGTCTCTGATAAAATAGACTTTAAATCACCAAAAATAAAAAGAGACAAAGAAGGGCATTACATAATGGTAAAAGGATCAATGCAACAAGAAGATCTAATGATCCTAATTGTATACACACCCAATATAGGGGCACCCAGATACATAAAGAAAGTTCTAAATGACCTACAAAGAGACTTAGACTCCCACACAATAATAGTGGGAGACTTTAACACTCCACTGTCAATATTAGACAGATCAGTGAGACAGAAAATCAACAAGGATGTCCTGGACCAAGCAGACCTAGTAGACAGTTACAGAACTCTCCACCTCAAATCCACAGAATATATATTCTTCTCAGCACCACATCACACCTACTCTAAAATTGACCACAGAATTGGAAGGAAATCACTCTTCAGCAAATGCAGAAGAATGGAAATCATAACAAACAGTCTCTCAGACCACAGTGTAATCAAATTAGAACTCAGGATTAAAAAACTAATTCAGAACATCACAACTTCTTGGAAACTGAACAACTGGCTCTTGAACGTTGACTGGATAAACAATGAAATGAAGGCAGAAATAAAGATGTTCTTTGAAACTAATGAGAAGGAAGACACAAAATACCAAAATCTCTGGGACATATTTAAAGCAGTGTATAGAGGAAAATTTATAGGAATAAATGCACACATGAGAAGCATGGAAAGATCTAAAATCAACATCCTATCATCAAAATTGTAAGAACTAGAGGAGCAAGATCAGAAAATCTCAAAAGCTAGCAGAATACAAGAAATAACTAAGATCAGAGCAAAACTGAAGGAGATAGAGACACAAAAAACCCTTCAAAAAATCAATAAATCCAGGAACTGGTTTTTGAAAAGATCAACAAATAGACAGACCACTAGCCAGATTAATAAAAAAGAAAAGAGAAAAGGATCAAATAGATGCAATAAAAAATGATAAAAGGGATATCACCACAGATTCCACAGAAATACAAACCACCATCAGAGATTACTACAAACAACTCTATGCACATAAACCAGTAAACCTGGAAGAAATGGATAAATTCCTGACACTTGCACCCCCTGCCAAGCCTAAACCAGGAAGAAGTCAAAACCCTGAATAGACCAATAACAAGGGCTGAAGTTGAGGCAGCAATTAATAGCCTCCAACCAAAAAAAGACCAGGTCCAGATGGGTTCACAACTGAATTCTACCAGACATACAAAGAGGAGCTGGTACCACTCCTTCTGAAACTATACCAAACAATCCAAAAAGAGGGAATCCTTCCCAAATCATTTTATGAGACCAACATCATCCTGATACCAAAATCTGGCAGAGACTCAACAAAAAAAGAAAACTTCAGACCAATATCCATGATGAACATAGATGCAAAAATCTTCAATAAAATACTGGCAAACCAATTGCAACAGCACATCAAAAAGCTTATTGATCATGATCAAGTAGGCTTCATCCTGGGGATGTAAGGGTGGTTCAACATACACAAGTCTATAAACGTAGTCCACCACAAAAACAGAACCAAAGGCAAAAACCACGTGATTATCTCAATAGATGCAGAGAAGGCCTTCAACAAAATTCTACAGACCTTTGTAATGAAAACTCTCAATGAACTAGGTTTGGATGGAATGTATCTCAAAATAATAAATGCTAGTTATGACAAACCCACAGCCAATATCATACTGAATGGGCAAAAACTGGAAGCATTCCCTTTGAAATCTGGCACTAGACAAGGATACCTTCTCTCACCACTCCTATTCAAT
>CAUYQU010024700.1:0-110824 GCA_963574635.1 Cheracebus regulus | reverse complement strand
CAGAGAGAAAGGCCAGGTTACCCATAAAGGGAAGCCTATCAGACTCACAGCAGATCTCTCAGTAGAAACTCTCCAAGCCAGAAGAGAGTGGGGGTTAATATTTAACATCCTTAAAGAAAAAAACCTTCAACCCGGAATCACATATCCAGCCAAACTAAGTTTTACAAGCCAAGGAAAAATAAATTTTTTTGCGAACAAGCAAGAACTCAGAGACTTCATGACCACCAGGCCTGTTTTGCAACAACTTCTCAAAGAAGCACTATATACAGAAACGAACAACCAGCATTAGTTATCCTAAAACCTTATTAAAAGTAAAGAATATTACAACAATGAACAATTTACATCCACTAATGGGCAAACAACTAGTTAACCTTAAGTGACAGTATTAAATTCACATATATCAATATTAAGCCTAAACTTAAAGGGATTAAATGCCCCAATCAAAACATACAGTTAGACAAACTGAGTAAAATGTTAAAACCCATCGGTACGCTGCATTCAGCCCTTTCTGACAGGCAAGGATACACAAAGACTTAGCATAAAGGGATGGAGGTAGATCTAGAAACCAAAAGGAAAGAAAACAAACAAAAAAAAAAACAAAAAAAAACCATACTTGAACTCAGACCTGAAACAATCAAATTTAATAAATATTTACAGAACCTAACACCCCATATCCATAAAACATATATTTTTTCATTATTATATCATACCGATTCTAAAAGTGATCACATAATAGGAAATAAATCACTTTTGAGTAATTGCATAAGCATTTCACAGATTTAAATGAAATCATGAGCAATACAGCAAGATTCTTGTTCTCTCTCCGTCTTTTTCTTTCTTTTTTCTTTTATTCTACTTCTTTCTCTTAAAAAAAATTTCCTCTCTCTCTTTCTCTAAAAACAACAACTCTTTAAGAACTTTTTACAAATCACAGATGAAAAATAACTAAAGAAGAAATATTGTTTACTTAATATCTCACACTGCTTCCTGTTGTCTGCTTAGTTTATACCAATAGTTCTTTTCCAGAAAAAGAAAAAAAGAAAAAAAACAACAACAAAAAATCAGACATTCTGGTATTCTAGAATTCAGACATCTTAACACTCTGGAATACAGACATACTAGGATTCTGGAATTCTGATATCCTATGATACTGGAATTCAGACATCCTAGTATAGTAGAAATCAAATATCCTAATATTCTAGAATTCAGTCTAGAATTCTCGAATTCAGACATTCTCCGATTCTAGAATTCAGACATCCAGGGTTCTTGAATTCATTGTAGGTTTCTAGTGTTCATGCATTCCCTATTCTAGAATTCAGATATCCAAGAAATCTAGAACTTAGACAACAGAGGATTCTAGAATTTAGTCACCCAGGCATGCTAGAATATAGACATCCTAGGATTCTAGAATTCAGACATTTTATGATTCTAAAATTCAGATATCCTAGGATGCTAGAATTCTGATATCCTAATATTCTAGGATTCTGATTTCCTAAGATTCTAGAATACAGACATACTTGTATTCTAGAATTCAGACATCCTAACATTCTAGAATTCAGACACGCTAGGATGCTAGAATTCTCATATTTTAAGTTTCCAGAATTCAGTTATCCAAGTATTCTACAAATCAGACATCCTACCATTATAGAATTCAGACATGCTAGGATACTAGAATTCTGATATCCAAAGATTGCAGAATTCAAACATCCCAGAATTCTAAAATTCTGACATCCTAACATTCTAGAATTCAGACATCCTAGGATTCTAGAATTCTGATACCTTGAGACTGCAGAATTCAGATATGCAGTTATTCTAGAATTCAGATATCCTCACATTTTAGAATTCAGACATGCTGGAATTCTAGAATTCCGATATCTTGAGATTCTTGAATTAAGACATTCTAGTATTCTAGAATACAGAATTCCTAACATTCCAGAATTGAGACATTCTAGATTTCTACAATTTGGATACCTTAAGAATGTAGAATTTGGATATCCGGGTATTCTAGAATTCAGACATCCAAACAGTCTAGAATTCAGACCTCCTAATATTCTAGAATTCAGACATTCTAACATTCTGGAATTTAGATATGCTAGGATTCTAGAATTCAGATATTCTAAGATTCTAGAATTCAGATATCCAGGGATTCTAAAATTCTGATATCTTAGGATTCTGGACCTTACACATTCAAGGACTCTAGAATTCCATAATACTAGGATTCCGGAATTCAGACGTTCTGGAATTCTAGAATTCATTCTTGAATCATATGAATCCTAGATTTCCGATATCCTTGTTTTCTAGAACTGAGACATCCCAGGATTCTTGAATTCAGTCGTCATCTGTTTCTAGAATTCAGAGAACCTAGGATTCTAGAATTCTGATATGCTAAGATGCTTGAATTCTGTTATCCTTAGATTCTAGAATTCAGACATTCTAGTATTCTAGAATACAGACATCCCAACATTCTAGAATTCAGCTATGCTAGGATTCTAGAATTCTGATATCCTAAGATTCTAGAATTGAGACCTACAAAAATTCTAGAATCCTGATATCATAACATTCTAGATTTCAGATATCCTAGGACTGTAGAATACTGATACCTTAAGAAACTAAAATTCAGGTATCCTGGTATCCTAGAATTCAGACATCCTGACATTCAAGAATACACACATGCTAAGATTTTGGAATTCTAATATCCTAAGATTTTGGAATTCAGACATCCTAGTATCATAGAAATCAGACATCCTAATATTTGAGGATTCTGTCTATGATTCCAGAATTAAGACATTCTCTGATTCTAGAATTCAGACATCCCAGGGCACTTGAATTCATTCTAGGATTCTAGTGTTCATGCATTCCCTATTCTACAATTCAGATATCCAAGGATTCTAAAACTTAGACAAACGAGGATTCTAGAATTTAGCTTGCATTCTAGAATTCAGACATCCCAAGATTCTGGAATTCAGACTTTCTATGATTTTAAAATTCAGACATCCAAGAATGCTAGGATTCTGATATCAAAAGATTCCAGGATTCAGATTTCCTAACATTCTAGAATACAGACATACTTTTATTCTGGAATTCAGATATCCTAACATTCTAGAATTCAGACGTGCTAGGATTCTTGAATTCCAATATTTCAGGATTCTAGAATTCAGACATCCAAGGATTCAAGAATACTGACACCCTAACATTCTAGAATTCAGACATCCAAGAATTCTAGAATTCTGATACATTAAGAATCTAGAATTCAGATATCCGGGTCTGCTAGAATTCAGACATCTGGGTCTTCTAGAATTCAGACATCCTAACATTCTAGAATTCAGATATGCTAGCATTCTAGAATTCTGATATCATTCTAGAATTCTAAGATTCTAGAATTCAGACATACCAGTATTCTAGATTTCAGACATCCTAACATTCTAGAATTCAGCCATGCTACAATTCTAGAATTTTGATATCAAATGATTCCAGAATTCAGATATTTAAGATTTCAAGAATTCTGACATCCTCACATTCAAGAATTCAGTCATCCTAAGATCCTAGAATTCTGATAGCTTAAGAATCTGGAATTCAGACATCCTAACATTCTAGAATTCAGACATGATAGGATGCTAGAATTCTGATATCCTGATTCTATTATTCAGACATCCAAGGAAACTAGAATTCTGATACCTTAAGAATGTAGAATTCAGATATCCAGGTATTATAGAATTCAGATATTCTAACATTCAAGAATTCAATCATGTTGGAATTCTAGAATTCTGATATCTTTACAATCTATAATTCAGACATTCTAGTATTCAGACATTTTAACATTCCAGAATTCAGACATCCTAGATTTCTCCAATTCTGATACCTTTAGAATGTAGAATTCAGATATCCAGGTGTTATAGAATTCAGACATCCTAACATTCTAAAATTCAAACATGCTAGAATTCTAGAATTCTGATATCTTAGGATTCTGGAACTTAAACATCCGAGGATTGTAGAATTCCAAAATAGTAGGATTCTAGAATTCAGACCATCTAGAATTCTAGATTTCAAAGATTCTAGAATCATATGAATCCTAGATTTCAGACAATCTTGGATTTTAAAACTAAGCCAGCCCAGGATTCTTGAATTAAGTCATCCTATGTTTCAAGAATTAAGACATGTTAGAATTCTAGAATTCTGATATTCTCAGATTCTTGATTTCTGTTATCCTTACATTCTAGAATTCAGACATTGTAGTATTCTAGAATTCAGACATCCTAACATTCTTAAATTCAGATATGCTGGGATTCTAGATTTCTGATATCCTAAGATTCTAGAATTGAGAACTCCAAGCATTCTAGAATTCTGACATCTTAACATTCTAGAATTCAGACATCCTAAGATTGTAGAATTCTGATACCTTAAGAATCTAGAATTCAGATATCCAAGTATTCCAGAATTCAGACACCCTAACATTCTAGAATACAGACATGCTAGGATTCTGGAGTTCTGATATCCTAAGATTCTGGAATACAGACATCCTAGTATAGTAGAAATCAGACATCCAAATATTCCAGAAATCGTTCTAGGATTCTAGAATTCAGACATTCTCTGATTCTAGAATTCAGACATCCCTGGGTTCTTGAGTTCATTGTAAGATTATAGTATTCATGCATTCCCTATCTAGAATTCACATATCGAAGGATTCTAGAACTTAGAAAACCGAGGTTTCTAGAATTTAGTCACCCTTGCATTCCAGAATTCAGACATCCAGGATTATGTAATTCAGACATTCTGAGATTCTAAAATTCAGATATCCAAGGATGCTAGAATTTTGATATCCTAAGATTCTAGGATTCTGATTTCCTAAGATTCTTGAATTCAGATATTACTGTATTTATGAATTCAGACATCCTAACATTCTCGAATTCAGACGTGGTTGGAATCTAGAATTCTGAAATTTTGGATTATAGAATTCAAACATTCCAGGATTCTAGAATACTGACACAGTAAAATTCTAGAATTCAGACATCCTATTATTCTAGAATACTGACACTTTAACATTCTAGAATTCTGACATCCAAAAATTCTAGAATTCTGATTCCTTAAGAATCTGGAATTCAGACTTCCTGACATTCTAGAAATCAGACATCCTAACATTTTAGAAATCGGATAAGCTATCCTTCAAGAATTCTGATATACTAAGATTCTAGAATTCAGATACACTAGGATTCTAGAATTCTGATACCCTTAGATTCCAGAATTGAGAACTTCAAAGGATTCTAGACTTCTGACATCCTAACATTCTAGAATTCACATATGTTGGGTTCTAGAATTCTGATATCCTTAGATTCTAGAATTGAGAACCCCCAAGAATTCTAGAATTCTGACATCCCAACCTTCTAGAATTCAGATATGCTTGGATCCCAGAATTCTCATATCCTAAAATTCTAAAGTTGAGAACATCAAAGGATTCTAGAATTCTAACATCCTATTATTCTAGAATTCAGATATGCTAGGATTCTAGAATTCTGATATCCTAAGATTCTAGAATTGAGAACCTCCAAGGATTCTAGAATTCTGACATCCTATCATTCTAGAATTCAGGCATCTTTTTTTTTTATTTTATTTTGTATTGCATTTTAGGTTTTGGGGTACATGTGAAGAACATACAACATTGTTGCATAGGTACACATGTGGCAGTGTGATTTGTTGCCTTCCTCCCCTTCACCTATATCTGGCATTTCTCCCCATGCTATCTCCCCCCAACTCCCCACCCCCCACTGTCCCTCTCCTATTTCCCCCCAACATACCCCAGCATATAGTGCTCCCCTCCCTGTGTCCATGTGTTCTCATTGTTCAACACCCGCCTATGAGCGAGAACATGTGGTGTTTGATTTTGTGTTCTTGTGTCAGTTTGCTAAGAATGATGGTTTCCAGGTTCATCCATGTCCCTACAAAGGACACAGACTCATCGTTTTTGATGGCTGCATAATATTATGCTTTATTTATGTTTTGTTCTTCTCCCATATCCTCCCCTATTCATACAGAGGGACATACATTTATTGTGATGTTTAGTTTCACCAATTTGGCTAGGCTACAGTATGCAGTTTTTAATCAAACACTAATCTAGGTTTTGTGGTGAAGATATTTTGTACATGTGGTTGTAATCTACAATCAGTTGACTTTAAGTAAAGGAGATTGTCCTTGATAATTTGAATGGGACCTCACCCAAACCACTGGAGACCTTAAGAACAAATATTTGGGTTTTCCAGAGAAGAAGAAATTTTGCCTCATTACTGCAGCATTAACTCCTGTTCTCTGAATTTTCTACAGATTTCAGCCTTGCCAGTTTCCACAATCTTATGAGTTGACTTTTTAAGATAAATCTATGTATATACAAGGAAGACTTCAAAAATTCATAGAAAAAATAGAATTAAAAGACAAAAATATGAAATAAACTTTATTTCTCAGCATTAAGTTCAGGCCTTTTTTTTTTTTTTTTTTGAGACAGAGTCTCGGTCTGTCACTCGAGCTGGAGTGCAATGGTTCTAGCTCAGTTCACTGCAACCTTCACCTCCTGGGTTCAAATGATTCTCCTGCCTCAGCCTCCCTGGTAGCTGAGATTACAGGTGCCTGCCATTATATCCAGCTAATTTTTAGTAGACACAGGGTTTCACCATGTTGGTCAGGCTGGCTGACGCAGTGGCCACTCCTGTAATCTCAGCACTTTGGGAGGTCGAGGTGAGTGGATCACCTGAAGTCAGAAGTTCAAGACATTTTTATAAGCAATAGTATCAGCCATTTAGTCTATCCATAAAGAACTAAGGGACCTGGGAATTTAACCATGTCAATGTAGTCTTTTTAAAAGAATTAACTAAAGAAAAAATGGTTCTCTTTAATATCTTATTTTCTTTAAGATTAGGAAACAAAAAGAAGTCAGAAAGAGAGAAATGAAGACTGTAATGAATTCTTGTAAAAACGCTCACAAAATTGCCTGTACTTGATGAGAGAAATAAGTAGGAGTACTGTTAAGGTGAAGAAAGTCTCTCTTTCATGCTAAAACTTGGCTAACTTCCTTGAAACACTCTCATAAGAAGTAGATACTATCATTCTTTGGCTCTCCAGAAAGTCAATCACTAAAATGTCTTGAGCATTCCCACAAAATGTTGCCATTACCTTTGCTCTTCACAGGTCTGCTTTTGCTTTACTGGGTCACTTCTACATCACGGCAGCCATTGCTTTGATTGTGCTTTGTCTTCCAGATGATACTGATAAAGCCATGTTTCATCTCTTGATCCAGTTATTTGAAGAAACACTTAAGGATCTTGATCCCAATTGTTTAAAATTTCTGATGAAAGCTCTGATCTTGTCTGTAGCTGATCTGGGCCCAACAGTTTGGCACTCATTCATTGAGTGGAAAGTTTGCTTAACTAATTTTTCAGTCAAAATTGTTTAAACTGAAGTAACTATGATGTCTTTGTTGTTGACTACTGTGTCTGCTGTTAATTGTTGGTCCTCTTTCAATTCTTGTTTATTCAGAAATAAACAAGACGGTTTTTTTTTTCTCACAAATTGATGTGGATGGTCTGCCATGACAGGCTTTGTCTTCAACGTTGTCTCCTTCCTCTTGTTTCTTCTTAAAACGAGTTACCTGTTTGTAAATTGTTGATTTCTTTGGTGCATTGTTCCCATAAACTTTTTGTAAAGCATCTATGATTTCATCATTTTTCCACCTTAGCTTCAGCAAAAATTTGAATGTTTACCATAAATATTCTTGTGTCATCTTAACAGAATTTATGCTACTCTGACAGGGGCTCTTTTCAACCTACTATCTTATCTTTCTTTCTTTTTTTTTTTTTTGAGATGGAGTCTTGCTCTGTTGCCCAGGCTGGAGTGCAGTGGCCTGATCTCGGCTCACTGCAACCTCTGCCTCCCAGGTTCAAGTGATTCTCCTGCCTCAGCCTCCCAAGTAGCTGGGAGTACTGGCACATGCCACCACACTCGGTTAATTTTTTGTAAAGACAGGGTTTTACTGTGTTAACCAGGGTGGTCTCCATCTCCTGACCTTGTGATCCACCTGCCTCAGTCTCTCAAAGTGCTGGGATTACAGGCATGAGCCACTGTACCCGCCCTGTCTTATCTTTCTTAATGCCTCCAAACTAGATTCTGTTCTGTTCAGACATGTTATAATAAGTTAGTAGGAATTTATATTCATGCAAAAAATGTTGACATTCATGATAGCTTTTTCATAACATATATTTTTTATGAACTTTTGAAGAAACGTTGTGTGTGTTTGTTTGTGGTGGGGTGTGTGTATGTGCCTGTGCATGTGTGTGTGTGTGTTTTCCTGAAGAATCCTTACTAATATATAATTTTAAGACAAATGGAATATATATGAAATTTTATAATTTCAGGGAATGAGTTTTTATTTGTCTCTATGTTTGTCACTTACTGCTTTATGTTTTAATACCACATCTTTGTATTCAGTAATAAAAATGCAAATATGTACTTTGAAACTATCTAGAAAAATATTTTAAAAGATCAATATGAAAAGCTCATAAATTATACCTTTTACCATATTAGTTAGGGTAATGATTTCGATTTCTTTCACAGTATCGTTAAACATTGAATTGAGTTTACTTAGACAATGCTTTTTAAAACAGATCATCTTTGGTGGTTTATAACTTAAAGCAATGAACAGCACTAAAAGTTTAAGAGTATGTAAGTTTTTTTTCCATCTCTCAAATGAATATGGGCCAATAAACTGGAAATAACACATACAGCATCAGCATATCTAAGTACATAGATTTTCTAACCTATAATTTTCAATTTGCATGAAAGAATGTTAGGGATTTAAGTATGATCAATATATTATCTAATTTAGAAAGAGGATGCTAATTATCATGGATTGCAAGAGAAATGGTGGATCTTCATATTGTATGAATTTTGGGGCTGAATCCAGTATCAGATAGAAATGATTAGGATGTCTGGTATGGACATGGTTTGGAAGATGGGATAAGATCAGGTAACAGCAGTTGTTTAAGATATTTAACAGAACTGATCAAATCTATTCTAAAGTACTTAATCATTAAAACAATTTTATAATTTTCTTAAATTATCTAAGTATATTGAATTCTTATCCAAATAGAAGCATTTCAAAATAAACAAATACTATCACTTATGCAGAAAATAACTCTACATTAAACAATAAGAAGAAACATATTTTATAAATTCTAAGACCTTAGAATTTATAAATATGAATTTGGAATAGGCCCTTCTATTGTTAATGTAGCCTTAGGCCCAACTCACTTATCTAATAACCTTAAAGAATAATTACACTAAACATCAATATTGCCCTTACATTTAAAAAAAATAAATGCAAGACACATTATTCTGTGTTTGCATATTGCCTCATAATTTTTTGGTTATGTGCATATCTACAGTGCCTACAAACTAAAACATAGTTTGAGGTAAATGTCTATCCCAGTTCCCCATAGTTCTTGGTATTTAAACTCTTTAGACTAACACAAAAATCATAACATAAGTATTAGAAAAATATAGATTGTAAGATTTGGAAAATACTTACATATAGTTCGAATATATGTGTGTGAGTGTATATATAGATTTTCCAGTTATAATTTTACTATATATGGTAAAATTATATATATATAATGTTATATATTACATATATGTTTATAATATATTCATTTGTCCACCATATATATAATGTTTTTGAATCTCCAGGTTGATTACTATTGTCTTCAAAATATGTTCATCTACCATACATCATGTATATATTATATAAGGCAGAAAATTTTTGTCTACTATATATTATGTAATGTTATAAAATATTATATAATTGAGACATTATACGTATATGATAGTATATATTATAATATATATTGTAACCATATATATTATAAAATTTATAGTAGTAATCAACCTGAAGATTCAAAAACAGATGGAGCTTCCCAGTTCATACTTTTGATGATATTGTGGGACAGTAAGTCTTCAGCAGAATGCATAAAATAATGATTGTATTTTATGTTTTTCTTAGAGAATAGACCATTAAAAAATATAATGGGTGAGACACCTTACAAGTTTTCCTGAAATGCCAATATAATCATGTCTTTTCTACCAGTACAAAAAGTTGTCATAGTTTTCTATTACACACTGGCTCAGGTTTAAACTTTTTCTTTAAGGCTCCCCAGAGTATGCTTAACTCTGTCTATCCATATTATTTCCCGATAATTCATGATATTATTTTCCCTTTGTGTTAAGCAGGTTTATCATCTTGCTAATTTCTTGGAACTTTTCACTTTTCTTCCACTTATAAAGCCTTTATTCTCTGTTCTCCTGACACTTACGTCTCTCTATATCCTTTTTGTTCCTCAAAGCCCAGCTTAAAATCTTGCCTAAACATAGCACTCAATCAGAAAATAATTGTTGATTGTCTGTATGAAAGAATAAATACACAAAAAATGACTCAAACTACAAACTGTAGGCAAGTGAGTTATGAATGATGGAGGTATACACTGCATGTGACAAAATGATAAAATGTGTTATAAAACCTATAACAAGTATTAGTTATATTATATAATCTTTGTTGGCAAATTTTCATAGCTAATAAAAGTATAATAAAATCCATAATGGTCTAATAATTTTAAAAATAGGGAAACTGCAATATTATAACTAGATTAATAATACAGAATGTCTATATTTAGCTAAGTATTTTCTTCTGATAGCTTCCATTATCCCACATTTTATTCTCTACCTCCTGTGCATGCTATGGACCCATAGTGCCAATGAGCTTGTTCAGGGAAGAGTTTGTACCTTATTCATCACTGGATTCCAGGCATCTAACATTGGGCCTGACCATGTTAGACACTCAACAGATATCTGTGAAATAAATTATTACATTTTGTTTTCTAGAAATTACAATGTTTTCAAATGTGTCATAATTTTTTATTTACTTTTTTATATTTCTCAATTGCTTATCTACTTTCCTTTTTATCAGCTTACAAATTGGAATGTATCTTTGAATTTTCCCCAAGTTTGGATGATGTTGGTTGTCCTTGCCCTACTATTTTCACTCTTTAAGCTGTTTGTGCTTTTGATCTTAATAATTTCCTAAACTATAAAGCATTCCTAGCTTTATTTACTCATTGAAATCTTACAACTCCTTCAAGGCCCAACTAATTTTTTGAGAACCTTAAATAATAATTATATTAAACACCAATCTTACTTTACATATTTTTTAAAAGTCTTAAACGCAAGACACAATATTTTTATTTATATATTGGTTAACTTTTTGGCAATTTAACATGTTGTTTCCTACCAAATGAAAAATAATGCCTTCCATCATTATATTATTTATTTTATTACCTACAGTGTGTACAAAACATATAGAGCAAATATTCATTAAAATTATCCTTCAATAAATCTGAAAAAGACTTTGGTCAAGAAAAATTACTGCATCCTAATTATTAGACATGGTGTACCATGTCCTGTGTTTAGTGGCCGTAAGTATTTGCAGAAAGTATGACATATAGTGAACATTTTTTTTTGAAATAATAATCGAGTAAGATAGGTTTAAGATTAGAAATAAAATAATGCAATTAATTTGAAAATATTAACTAGAATTAAATACCCTTAAGTGCTTAAAGAAACCTGAAAAGATTGTTAAATATAAAATATACATATTTTTAATAAAAATATATGAAAAATGAAAGGAACAGTTATTATATGGAGAAGTATCTAATATAGAGGTTTTTAAATGTTTTGGCCTCAAACCCTCTTCACACTGTGAAAAATTATGGAGCATTTCAATGAATTTTTGTTTTTTTGAGTTATATTTACTTATGGAAACTCTTCAAAATAAAAGCATACATTTAAAAATATTTATTTCTTTATTTTAAAATCACAATAAGATTATTTTATTATAAATGCAATATTTTGTTTTTAAAAGTAGCTATATTCTCATTTTTAAAAATTTTTTAAATTTTGATAATATTTTTATTTCTTAGATTTTTAAATTTCTTTAATACTTGGCTTAATAGAAGACAGCTGAATTCTTATATCTGTTCAGCACTCAATCTGTTGTGATATCACACATTACATAGGACCCGACAAACTCAATGTATATTTGCTAGAAAAACTAGTGAAGAAAAGGCAAATCATCTCTAGTGTCATTATAAAAGTTTTTTATAATTGGAAAAAAATCAAGAAAATAATCTCATCTACAATAACCACAGTAAATAAACAAATAAACAATATACCTAGGAATTAATTTAATTAGCAGCAGGATAGATCTCTACAAGAAAAGCTCTAAAACACTGATGAGATAAATTGAAGAGGATATCAAAATATAGAAAGATATACTATGTTTGGAGATTGGAAAAAAAAATATTGTTAATGTGATCCAAAGAAATCTTGCAATCCCTTTCAAAATATAAGTGACATTATTTACAGAAGTAGAAGTACAAACTATAGAATTTGTATGAAACCACATAAGACCCAGGTTAGCCAAAGTAATCCTGAGCAAAAATAACAGAATTGGAGGCATCACACTACCTTACTTCAAAATATACTACAAAGCTATGGAAACCAAAACAGCATGGTACTAACATAAAAACAAACGAAACAAAATGCAGTATATATACACAATGAAATACCATTCATCCATAACAATGAATGAAATTCTTTTATTAATGGGGGCATAGATGAACCTGGAAGACATCATGCTAAGTGATGTAATCCAGGAACCAGAAAGACAAATACCACATATTCCCACATATATAAGAAAGGAAAATAGTTGGTCTCATAGAAGTTGAGAGTAAAGGAGTGGTTACAAGAAGGTAAGAGGGATAGAAAGGAGGGTGAAATAAAGAAAAGTTGATTAATGAATATAAAATTAGAGCTAGACAGGAGAAATAATTTCTAGGGTTCTATAGCCCTGTAGAGTGAATATAGTTAACAACAACTTATTGGATATCTTCAAATAGCTAGAAGAAAGAATTCTGATGTTCCCAACTGAAAGGAATTATAAATGTTTGAGGTGAGGGATATGGTAATTAATCTGATTTGATCATTATGCATTGTATACATGTATCAAAATGGCACATGGTACCCCATAAATATGTACAGTTATTATGTCAACTCATAATAAAAAAGTCAAGGTCCTAGACAATTTCCTACCTTTTAACAGTAAAATTCATTTCCAATAAAAATATAATTATGCTGACAAAATAAAATTTACTAAACCACACTTTGAGAACCACTGCCTGCAACTTCTCTTTCTCATTTGATTATAAATCCTTTCAGCAAATGCTAAAAATAGCCAGTCATATTTATCAAATTAGGAACTGCCTCCCTCTCTGAACCAAACCATACATTAATATATTTTTTAATTGAAGGATGAAAAACTAAAGGCAGGATTTATCCTACCTTTCTTTTTTTATTCAAATGTCAAACAAAGCCAAAATAGCAACTGCAGTGCTTCTAGCCAACTAAATGAAAATGTGATCATTTAATTTTCCAAAAGTTTTTGAGCCATGCAGCTGTCATTACTAATCAAAGGAGTAGGAATCCTAGTGTTACCAACTCCCTGCCACTCCACATCTAAAGGCCAAACTGGGGCACCATTTCAAGGGGCAGAGTTGCACTGAACCCTTTCAGTTTTTTTTATTTATTTATTTATTTTTTTAGTAGATACTGCAACAATGGTGAGATCTAGCAAAACTTTCAAGACTTTGAGGAGCAGTAGCTTCCTATTCTCTTATAGGAGAACAAATAGCAAGGAAGCATGCTTTCAAAACCGCAAGAGAAACGTTTGTAGGTAAAACATTTGCAGACACACTGTGTTTTACTTTCTTCTCCGAGATACTTAGCCTTTATGGAAGGCGTACATACATCTTAAAATTTGCTTAAAAACTATAGTCATAGTATGTTACTACCAGTTTAACTTCTAAGAAGAAATAATAATTACAGAGCAGCATCCCAAGTGTTTTCCATAATCTTTAGGCAACTAATTTCAATTTTAGTTTTTAACAGTTTTAACTAATGTTTTAACTTTCTTCAAGTGTAGCTCTTTTGTTTCGAATACAGAGTGTCTATAAATTTGTTCAAAGAAAAATTAGAGTTTATCGTACAGCCTTATAGAATCTAGGAACCTGCTATTCCTTTCTGTCTCACAGCCACGTGATATCTTTCTTATAGCATCTCAGCTTTCCTCTGTGTCTGCCCCTATAACTTCGCCATGATCTCTTTTTGTCTCATGACTCTTCCTATACATATATACATCCATGTACAACTTTAACATATTAAAGAGTTTTCCAATGTATTTTAATACTTTAAGTATATTATTTCTCTATATTCTGATTTTTATTTATTGTTATTAAGAAAACAGATCTCAAGCTTATTTTTGCTCGTATTAAAATAATATATTTTTGTCGGTAAATGGTTTTAAAATGTTCTCTCTATAATAGCTTTTTTGCAATTTTGCTCATGTTTTCTTTGTATTAATTTTGCATGAGATCCACAGTGATTCTTAAATCTGAAGCTTGATGTGTTTTATCAGTGTCAGAAAATTCTCAACAGCATTATCTCTTTAAACATTGATCCTATTTGCTTTTCTCTCTCTTTCTAAAACTCCTGTTACATCTATCCCTGATCTTCTCCATATACTATTTATCTCTTTCCTGCTCTTTTAAAATGCATTTTTCATTCATTTTTCCATGCTTCTTCTAGATAACTTTTTCTGCTGCATACATTATGTAAGTACTTCTATTTGCATCTGTGTCTAATGTAATGTTAAACACATTCATAATTTTAAATTCATTTACTGATTTTTTTTTAAATTCCTGAATTTTCATCTGGCATATTTTTGTACATTTGTCAGTCAAAATTTTCAATCTCGTGTTGAAATTCTTAATTATTTCAAGCTCAGCCATTTCAAATTCTGTGTCTCATTATTTCATTTACTGGATTACCTTAGATTGTATTTCTATTTCTATTGTTTTCCTTGTTTCTAAACCATGTAGTCTTATTACATACTTGTTACTTTGACAGAGTGCCAGGGTTTATAATATCATAGAAATAATTTGAGGGCTAGAATGGTTATACTTTCCTTTATAGAGAATATACTTTTGTACTTGCAGATGGCTACAGGCACTTGGAATTTCAGATCACATAATCCAATTCCAAGGAGATGAACAGAAACTGTGCTTTAGTCCCTGAAATGACTAAACTACTTCTGATTAACCTTTATGCCTATCTTGTAGACCTTTATGACCTAACATAAAGCCTGAGGGCCTTGGATTCCAGTTTCTGTCCTCAGGCTCCATAAGGCCGTCAAAGCTTTGTTCAGCTTCTCAACCCTTCAGCCACCTCTGCAGTAATCAGAAAAATCCCCTAAGTAAAAAATTTCCTAAGTAAAAGCTTTCTAAAATGATGGGCCCAAATCTTTAGGTTTCATTCCTCTGCAACTCTTTTATATCTTGACCCCATATTTCCTTATTAGCTTCTTAACTTTCCAATGTCTTCAAACAGCTTTATTTTTCCAGCTTTTCCAGGTGTTTTCAGTGTCAGTATTATTCTGAATTTCCTACTGCACTATTAGTATTACTAGAAATGGCCCCTCCTAAATGACATTTTTAATTAGGCTAATTAACAAGTAAATAAAATGATAACAGGTCAGATGTAATAAAAATGAAAGCTAAAAACAGGAGTAAAAATCATTCCAAATCCACTTCTTATTAAAGTGCATAGTATTTTTTAGCTATTTATTAAATCATTATTGCTATTTAATAAGGATTTTTCTAGAAGAGATGTTAACACTGATAATAAGAGGTTTTTAGAATATAATTACAGCCAGGGTAATCAGATAATTATGTTTTTTAAAAATACTACTACAAGAAAGAAATTTTAATTTCCATTATTTGATAAAGATTTTATGAAGTGAGCCAAGCTCAAATTTTCTTTTGAGGTAAACAACCAATGTATTAAATTAACTGGTGGTAAACATACACTTGACCCTTAATATGAATTTGAACAATGTCGGTCCATTTGCTTGCAGATTCTCTTCTGCTTCTTCCATCCCAAGATAGCAAGACTAACCCTGCCTCTTTCTCCTTCTTCTCAACTTACTCAACATTAAGACAGCAAAGATGAAGACCTTTATGATGATCCACTTCTACTTAGTGAATAGTAAATATATCTTATCTTCCTTCTGATTTTCTTAGTAAGACTTTCTTTTCCCCAGTTTCCTTTATTATAAGAATACTGTATAAAATACATATAACATTCAAAATGTATTGAATGCTTCAGTTACCAGTAAGGCTTATGATCAACACTAAACTATAAGTAATTACATTTTTGAAGAGTCAAAAACTTTTGGAGAGTCAAGGTTATACATGAATTTTTGACAGCATGGAGTGTTGGCATTCCTAACTCCCACATTGTTCAAGGCTCATGTATAAAAGCATTATAAGTCAAATGAAAAAAAAATAATCAATGGAATAATTGGAATTGCACTGAGTCAAAATAAGATCCTTGAAAGAACTCAAAGATGAAATAATGAAAATGACTAAAGTAAGTTATATGTTATTATAAGTGAACATTCTTTTGAAGTATTGGCTGATTGACTATTAACTCCCTGTAGAGGCTTTAAAAGATGACCTGTAAACCAAATCATCTCATGTCATAGTCAGCAAATTTCCTAGGATTATATTCAATAATAGGGTTCTTCACTGCATAAACAACTCAACCTGTTGGTATTTTACAAAGTTTATGTCAAAGGAAGTCAATATTATCTGAAACTATTTTAAGGAAGAAAGTATGTACATAAAAAGAGGCTGATTTACCTTTGCATTCTAAAGATTAAAAATAGAATACTTGTAACACATTTCTGTGATGGATATCTTTCAAAACAACACTAAAGAATGGAGTTTAATAAAAAATGTGTTTGATTATTTTCCTAAAAGTTTTATATCCAGGAAACATATTCTAGCATCTCGATGTCATAAAAAAATCTATTAAAATCCAAAGTTATATTTAGTAGTTCAGGCATATTTTTAGACTCTAAGTAAGATAGGGTAGTTTCAAATTTAAAGTAAATTCAATAGAACTTTCCATTTTGAATTTTTTAGAGTAGATCTTGAGATGTTTGTCATCTGCTTAAGATGAAAACTGGAAAGATTATCACTCCCGTATAACAAAATAATGGCAAAGAAGGCAAGTTTGGAGCTATTCTTATGCTTATCAGAGAGCTGAGGTTAAAAGTTAACTAAGCAACCCCAAATCTAAAGAAATACAGAGGTATCAAAGAAGAGACGTAATGTGAGCACTTATTCATCAGTGACAGATGATGCTGGACACCATAAAATTGGGAAAAAAATTATTTTTTAAACAAATTGTTTAAGTGGCTAGCATAAAAATACAGAAGCCCTAGTAGCTGCAGACACAAGAAATACACTCACAGCTCTTCTCTACATACATCACTAGATACTCACAAGAAAGATAAGGACAGGACAAGAGTGCCGAGAAAGTGAACTCTCATGATACAGGCTTGGGGAAGGGAGCATCAGTCACTACAATAAAAGCCAAAGCTCTGCCCAAATTCACCCTCTCTCTCTGTCTAAAAAAGTAAAAGCCTTCAGCCACCTGGAAAGAGCAGACAACTTCGTTGCCCTTTGCACACTGTGAAGACCAACTGAAGCTAAGGGAAGGAAAAAAGAAAAAAAATTAATATACAAATTTTTTACCCTTGCAGTGGAGCATACATTTACCCTGAAACCAGACCATTAGAAGTCTACCACTATAGGGAGCAGGATAGGACAAATGAGAATACCCTATACCAGGCACCCAGGCAAACAACGGATGCCTCAGACTGACGCATAAACTGAAACCAGAAGAGCAAAGAACATTCTCTTCCCATGCTCACCACCAGGCCAACAAACATGTTGAATGGCATGTAACAGCAGGCTATCCGAGAGCAGGGAGAGACCGTCTCTGAGGCATGTCCACAAAAGGAAGACCTCGAGGTGAAAGTGGAGTAGATATTTAAAATAATCCTCTAGAAAACTAGCCCCCATTCTAAACATAAAATAACACAGAGAAATTGAACACTTGTGATGCACTGAATGTAACCATGGCAACAACAACTGCCAAAACCATACCCAACAGGATAAGGTACACCAAAATCAGAGACTTTAAAACAAAGGATCTTACCAGAGACAAGGGAAAACATTAATAGCAAAAGGTTAACTTTCCAAGAAGTTATAACCATCTTAAATGTATAGGTACCTATCAAGAGAGCTTCTAAATATAAGATGCCAAATCTGATAGAACTGTAAAAAAAAATAGACAACTCCACAATTATAGTCAGAGACTTTCATGCTTTTCCCTCAGTAATCATAGTGCAAATGGTCAGAAAATCACCAAGGCTATAGAAAAGCTGAATACCACTATCAACCAACTTGGCCAGGTGCAGTGGCTCACACCTGTAATTCCAGCACTTTGAGAAGTCCAAGCAGGCGGATGACCTGAAGTCAAAAGTTCAAAACCATTTTCGCCAACATGGTGAAACCCTGTCTCTACTAAAAATGCAAAAATTAGCCAGGGCGTGGTGGTGCACACCTGTAATCCCAGCTCCTTCAGGCAGGAGGGAGGCTGAGGCAGGAGAATCACTTGAACCCAGAAGGTGGAGGTTGCAGTGAGCAGAGATCATGCCACTGCATTCCAGCCTGAGTGACTGAGGAAGATTCCATCAAAAAAAAAAAAAACTTATAGAACACTCCACCTAACAATAGCAGAATAGACATTTATTTCAAGTACACATGGAACATTAACTAAGAAAGAGAATATTCTGGGTATAAAATAAACTATTTTTTAAAAATTTAAATTATTTAGACATACAAATCACACTGCAGAATACCTAGAAAAGCAATAACAGAAATATATATTTAAAATCACCAAATATTTGTGTTATGAGTTGAATTGTGTCTTCTAAAAATTCATGTGTTGAAGCCTCAACCACCAATACTTCCATATGTGACCATATTTGGAGATAGAGCCTTTATGGAGGAAATTAAGTTAAAATGAGGTCATTAGGGTGGGTCCTAATTCAATCTGATTGATGTCCTTATGAGAAGAGAAGATTAAGACAGACAGAGACACCAGGCATGCATATGCATACAAAAAAGATCACGCAAGAGCACAGCAAGAAGTCAGTCATCTGAAAACAAAAGGGAGAAGCCATAGAAGAAGCTAAACCTGCTGACACCTTTATCTTGGCCTTGTAACCTCCAGAACTGTAAGAAATAAAATGCTGCTGTTTAAGTCACACCATCTGTTATGGAAGTCTTGGGTAAATTAGGCAACATATTTCTAAATAGCCCATCAGTCTAAAAGAATATATCAAGGGAAATTAGAAAATATCTACATTAAATAAAAATGAAAGCACAGTGAATAAAAATTAATAGGATGCAACTAAGGGAAATATACATTATTAACTGCTTATATAGAAAAGATGAAATGTGTCACCTAAATAACAAAACCTTCAATATTAAGAATCCCCCCAAAAAGGAGCAAAATTTAACTCAAAGCAAAAAGGGAAAAAAAAAATTTTAAGTAGAAATTTGTATAACTAAGAACAACAACAACAAAAAAAATTTAAAAATTAGTAAAAACAAAACCTGGTTCTTTGTAAAGATCAGTAAACATGATATATTCTTAGTCAGTCTGACAAAGGAAAATCTGAAAAAATGTATATTATAGATAAAGAAAATAAAAGAGCGGGCATCACTGTAAATCCTATGGGTATTTAATGGATAATCAAGGAATAGTACAAACAGTGCTAGGCCCATAAATCCAACATCTTAGATAAAATGCATAAACTTCTTGAAAGATACAAACTGCATTATAACTATTTTTAAAAGTGAATTGAGTTAAAAATGTTTTAACATAAAAAATTCCAGGTAAGATGGCTTTACACATGTGTACCTATGCAATAATATTGTATGTTCTTCACATGTACCCCAAAACCTAAAATGCAATAAGAAATAAAATTAAAAAAAAAAAAAGAAAGAAAGGAGCTTCAAGACGGCTGATTACAGGCATCTGGTACTCACTTTCTCCACAAAGAAGAGCCAAAATCGCAAGTAAATAATTACATTTCAAATAGATCATCTAAGAGCGAAAACTGGAATCCAACAGAGAAGTGATAGAGAATGCCTAAAGCGGGGAAGGAGAGGTAAGTGAGACACCCTGCTCCCAGGATCAGCTGGGAGTCTGGGTAGGCTTCTCAACGAAGGTAAACAGTAAGTGAGAGAATCCCAGAAGCCCACATGACTACTGCAGATTCCTTCAACCCTAGCCACAGGAGAGCCCCTAGACCATAACAGGCCCAAGTCTAACAAAGGAAGCTGTCTGGAGACTACAAGATAGCGTGGTTCCAGAAAGGGTCCCACACCCCTAGTCCTAAGCAGCCACAGCAGGTGCCAAATTGAGAGCCCAGCCCCCAGCATACTGCCTCCTGCCTGGGGGCCCAACAGCTCCTGGATCTTCATATCCATGAAGCCCCACTGACATTCCCCATGTCCAGTGACCACCAAAGGTAGCTACTGGTGACAGGGCTGAAGTACAAATCACTGGCAATTACTCCACTGCCTACAGTGAAGCAGTCATGCATTTTCACATGCCTCAAGGACAAATTCCCCTGCCTACAGACACTGCTGCTATGGGCTGCCACCACTGGGGCCAAAATGTGAGTGAAGTGCATGCTACCCAACCATCTACATATGACTGTTGCTGCTAAAAACAGTCCCACCCTCCTCAGAAGCAGGGTTGCAATACAGCTGTTGATGTCTCTACCAGAACATTCCACTGGAGGCATGGGATATCATCCTGTCCCTGCCTGACACAGACACCATCTGCATGCACCATCAGGGAGCCAAAGGAAAGGTCTACCCAGCCCAGTATTGCCCCCAGTCAGGCCCCAAGCATGGTATCTAGGTGCCTGAGAACTGCCCAGTTGAGTCTGCCACAGTTTTACCTTAGCAATCCTCCTGGGAGGCTGAATTTGGGCCCACCTAACCTGCCAGTACCACCAAAGCTAGTACACACCCTCACATGTCACTGGTGGGCCTGGATACTGGCCTGCTCAAGCCATTACAGCTAGCACAAACACCAGCATGGACCACTTGAGAGCCAGAGGCCTGTCTTACCATTGCTACTGCCATTGCTCATGCTATGCTGTCTTCCCATTGGCCAGAAAATGTGCCCACCCACCAGGTGCGCCACTGCTAGTACTGGCACCTGAGTAAGCTACCTGGAAGATCAAGAATCAGCCCACCTGGGACCAATAACACTGGTGCCAGCACAGGCCACCATGGGGACAGGCATGCTCAGCCTACCACTGCCACCACTGGGACCCAAAGGTATAGTGTATGCAGATCTAGTTAGTGCCTCCATTAAAAATTTACCACAGCCTCCACTACAAAAACACCCCACACCACCAAGAAAAGCAGACACCACTGACATTGTTTAGAGCTGAAGAAATAATGCAGAGATTAAATTACTGCATGTGCCATGAATCAAAGCCTAAGCACTCTTTCAAACCAACAGCATAGATACATCTTCAGGAAAAAGTTCTCCTCCACTATAACAAGGAAAAAAAAAAAAAAAAGGAAGAAGGAACTGTTACACCAGATGCACACGTATCAACATGACACAAGAAATGTAAAACAGCAAGACAATATCACACCTCCAAAGGAAAACAATAATTCTCCAGCAGCAACAGATTCCAAAGAAAAAGAGATTTATAAAGTTCCAGAAAAGGAACTTAAAATAATGATATCAAAGAAGCTTGGTAAGATACAAGAGAATATAGAAAAAACAATATAAATAAATCAGAACAATTTGGGATATAAATGAGAAATTTATCGAAAAGATAGACCCCCCCAGAAAATTTTGTAACTAAATAATTAAATAAAATACAAAATACATTTAAAAGCTCCAACAATAGACTAGATCAAGCAGGAAAAAGAAATTCAGAAATTGAAGACGGGTCTTTTGAAATAATCCAGCCAAACAGAAATAAAGAAAAAAGAATTTAAAAGAATAAACAAAGCCTACATGACATATGGAACATCATAAAATTACCAAATTTTTTAAATTTTCTGGTGTCCCAGAGAGTGAAGACCAAGCAAAAAAGATTTAAAAACTTCTACTTAATAAAATAATAGCTGAAAACTTCCGAAGTCTAACAGAAGATTTAGACATCCACATATTGGAAGCTTAGAGATTTCTAAACAGATCCAATCAAAAAGGTCTTCTACAGGGCACATTATAGTCGAATAAATTCAAGGACAAATAGAGCATTCCATAAATAGCAAAAGAAAAGTAACCTGTCACTTATGACAGAACCCCCATGAGACTAAGAATGGACTTGTCACCAAAAACCTTATAGGCTAGTAGAAAAAATAGGATCATATATGCAAAGTGCTAAAAGAAACAAACTGCCATAATTAATCATATACCCAGTAATGTTATATTTTATAAATGAATAAGAAATGAAGTTTTTACCAGACAAGCAAAAGTGGAAAAAATTTATGACCAGTAGACCAGCCGTACTAAAAGTGCTTAAGGGAGTCCCATACCTGGAAGCAAAAGGATGATAGCTACAATGAAAATACATGAAAGTGCTAAATCCGCTAATAAAGCAAACACACAGACAAGGAAAAGAAAGGAATCAAATGTTACCAACCAGTAAACCACCAAACGACGATGATAATAAGAGAGAGAAAAAGAAACAGAAAATATACAGAACAACTAGAAGGCAATTAAAATAATATTAATCATTTTAATATCAGAAATCAATTCCTAATAAAATAATAGGAATAAGTCTTCACAAATCAATGATAACCTTAAATGTAATGGATTAACCTTTCTACTTGAAAGGTACAGAGTGGCTGAATGAATAAGAAAATGACCTAACTATATGATGCCTACAGGAAATTCACCTCACCTGTAAAGATACATACATATTGAAAGTAAAGGGATATTTTAAAAAATTCCATACAAACAAAAACCAAAATCAAATCAGAGTAGCTACACTTTTCTGAGATAAAACAAATTTTAAGTCAAAAATTATAAAAAGAGGCAAAGAAGGCCTTTATTTAATACTAAATGGATCAATTCAGCAAGAGGATGTAACCATTCTAAACATATGTGCTCCTAACACTGGAAAATACCCAGATACATAAAGCTAACAATAGTAAATGTTAAAGGAGAGATAGACTTCAATATGATAATGGTTGCAGATGTCAACACTTCAGTCTCAGCATTAGACAGATCATCTAGTCAGGAAATTAACAAAGAAATACTGGACTTAAATTGGACATTAGACCAAATGGACCTACGAGATATTTACAGAATATTTCATTTAACAGCTACAGAACACACATTTTTCTAATTAGCACTTGAGAGTTCTCCAGGATAGACCATATGTTAGGACATAAAACAATTCTCAACAAGTTGAAAAGAAATCAAAATCATGTCAAATATCTTTTCAGACCACAATGGAATAAAACTAAAAACTAATAACAAGAGGAACTTGGGAAACTGTACACAATCATGGATATTAAATAGCATAGTCCCAAATGACCATTGGGTCAAGACAGAAATTAAGCAGGAAATAAAAAAAATTCTAGAAACAACTGAAAGTAAACAAAACATAAAACCTATAGGATACAACAAAGTCATTGCTAAAGGAAAAGCAACAAATGCTTACATCAAAAAAGTAGAAATATTTCAAATAGCAGTAACAATGCACCTCAAAAAACTAGAAAAGAAAGAAAAACCCCCAAAATTAGTAGAAAGTAAGATATAATAAAGATCAGAGAGCTAAATAAAATAAAAATATATAAATTATCAACAAAATAAAAAGTTTCTTTTTCTTGAAAACATAAAGTCAATAAAGTGCTAGCTAGACTAACATAGAAAAAAGGAGAGTAGACCCAAATAAACATAATCAGAAGTGAAAAAGGAGACATTACAAAGGTAACATAGAAATACAAAAGGCTGGCTGAGTGCGGTGGCTCACACCTGTTATCCGAGTTATCTGAGAGGCCAAGGCGGGTGGATCACGAGGTCAGGAGATCGAGACCATACTGGCTAACATGGTGAAACTGCATCTCTACTAAAAATACAAGAAATTAGCCAGGCGTGGTGGCAGGCACCTGTATTTCCAGCTACTCAGGAGGCTGAGGCAGGAGAATCACCTAAACCCAGGAGGTGGAGGTTGCAGTGAGCTGAGATTGCGCTGCTGCACTCCAGCCTGGGTGACAGAGCAAGACTCTGTCTCAAAAAAAAAAAAAAAAAAAAGGAATAACAAAAGGCCATCAGAGATTATTATAAATAACTATACAGTAACAAACTGGAAAACATACTGAAAATAAATTCCATAGCCACATACCACCTACCAAGATTGAATCATGAAAAACAGAAAACCTAAACAGACCAATAACAGGTAATTATATTGAATCAGTAATAAAAAATTATACACAAAGAAAAGTTCAGGACTGGATGGCTTCACTGTTAAATTCTACCTTTCAAAAGACTAAAAACAAATTCTTCTCAAAATAGTCCAAAAAACTAAACAAGATGGCATTCTCACTAACTCATTCTATGAGACCAACATTACTGTAACACCAATACCATCTAAAACACAAGAAAAAGAAAACAGGCCAAAACACCTGATGAACATATATGCAATAATTCTCAGTAATATACTAGCAAACTGAATACAACAACATATCAAAAAGATAATACACTGTAATCAAGTAGAATTTCTCCTAGGAATGCAAGGGTATTTCAACATATACATATCAATAACTGTGATACATCATATCAACAGTATGAAAGACAAAAACAATATGATCATTTTAATAGATGTAGAAAAAGCATTTTATAAAATTCAAAATTCCTTCATGATAAAAACTCTCAACAAACTAGGCATTGAAGGAACATACCTCAATGTAATAAATGTCATATATGACAAACCCACAGTTAACATAATAGCGAATGGGAAAAAGCTGAAAGCCTTCCCTCTAATAACTGAAATAGGACAGGATTTCTACTTTCATCACTCCTATTCAACATAGGAATCCTCTGGATGTCCTACACAGAGCAATTAGCCAAGAGAAAGAAATAAAAGACGTTTAAATTTGAAAAAGAGGAAGTCAAGTTATCTCTCTTTGCAGATGATATAATTTTACATCTAGAAGAACATAACGACTCCACCAAAAAAGCTCTTAGATCTGATAAATAAATTCAGTAAGGTTACAGGATAAAAGTAAACATGAAAATCAGTAATGCTTATTTATATACACCAATGATGAACTAGCTGAGAAAGAAGAAGACTAGCTCATTTATAATAGATTAAAAATATTTATAGCTAGAAATAAATTTAACCAACCAGGTGAAAGAACTCTACAAGAAAAACTATAAAGCACTGATAAAAGAAATTAAAGGGGAGACAAATAAAAAGACATTCCATACTCACAGACTGAAAGAATTAATATCATTAAAATAATTACACTACTCAAAGTAATCTATCGTCAATGCAAATATTGTCAAAATACCAACATCTCTTTTCAAAGAAATAGGTCAAACAATCCTAAAATTTGTATGGAATCAAAAAAATCCCAAATAGCCAAAGCAATCCTGAGCAAAAAGAACAAAGCTGGAAACATCACACTCCCTGTCTTCAAAATGTATTACAAAGCTGTAGTAACCAAAACATCATGGCATTCATATAATAACAATCATATGGACCAATGCAACAGAATAGAGAATCCAGAAATAAATCTGTATATTTACTGCCAACTGATTTTTGGCAAAGGCATCAAGAACACAATCTGGGGAAAGGATTTCTTCTTGGATAAATAATGCTGGGAAACTGGTTATCCATATGCAGAAAGATGAAACTGGACCCTTATATCTTACCATATACAACAATCAACCCAAGATGCATCAAAGACTTAAATGTAAGACCTGAAACTGTAAAAGAAGAAAATATTATAAACACTCCAAGACATAGGTCTAGGCAAAGATTTTACATTAAGACCTCAAAAGTACAGGGAACAAAAACAAAAAGAGACAAATGAGATTATATTAAGCTAGAAAACTGCAGAGCAAAAATTGACAATCAACAAAGTGAAGAGACAACCTCTTGAATGCAAGAAAACAACTGCAAACTATTCATCTGATAAGGAACTAGTATCTAGAATATACAAGTAACTCAGACATCTCAATATTAATAATAATAATAATAATCCCATTAAAAAGTAGGCAAAGAACATACATATACATTCTTCAAAAGAAGACATATAAGAGGCTAACAGATATATTTAAAAAAATGTTCAACATAACTAATCATCAGAGAAATCCAAGTCAAAACCGTAATGAAATATCATCTGACTCCAGTTAGAAGAGCTATTAGTAAAAAGACAAAAAGATCAGACGCTGGTGAGGATGCAGAGAAAAGGGGACTCTGGTGCACTATTGGTAGGCGTGTAAATTAGTTCTGCCACTATGGAAAACAGCATGGATAATTCTCAAAAAATAAAAGTAGCATTATCATATGGTCCAGCTATCTCACTAGTGGGTATTTATCCAAAGGAAAAGGAATTAGTGTATCAAAGAAATGCCTACATATCTCTATTGCAGCACTATCCACAATAGCCAAGAGATGGAATCAACCCATGTTCATCAATAGACAAATGAATAAAGAAAATGTGATGTATATACACATAGTGGAAAACTATTCAGCCATATAAGGAATGTCCTTATGTCATTTAAAGCAACAGGGATGGAACTGGGGTCATTATGTTGAGTGAAATAAGCCAGGGACAGAAACAAATATCACATGGTCTGACTCATCATGTGTGGGAGCTTAAATAGTTGATCTCACAGAGGTAGAAAGTAGACTGATACATATCAGAGGCTAGGAAAGGTATGTGGATTAGCGGGGATTGTGTCTATAAAGAGTGGTTGATAATGGATTAATGAGTATAAACATACATTAGGTAGAAAATAAATTCTAATGTTTGACAGCAAAGTGACTATAGTCAACAACAATGAATTGTATACTTCAAAATAGCTATGAGACGACTTGAAATGTTCCCCAAATGTAGAAATAATAAATAGTCAAGGTGATGGACAACCCAAATACCCTGAGTTGGTTATTATACACTCTATAAATAAACAATGTCACATGTACCCCATAAACATGTACAAATATTATGCATCAACACAAAGCAAAACATACAGAGAGATGGCTTTCCCCTTGCCAGTGAGATAAGGGAAGTAGTAAAAAGACATAGTCAAAAAGATGACACATAATTGTCTGTATCTTAAAACATTATTTTGAATATAGAAATTCCTTAAAATCCATTCAAAAGCTACTAACATTAATGCAGAGTGTTTAGCGAGGTTGCAGAATACAAGAGCAATATTTAGAATATACTATTTTCCCATTTTCCCTTCAACACAGTTAATGAAGTATTTTTCTAATTAATATTATATAAAAAAGACTTTTGGTTGTTATTCAAAACATTTTATTCTTCTCCTAAGCCTCTTCTATAAGTAGCTATCACCATAGTTTAATGTACCTCAGATCTAAATCTGTTGACAAGACCATAGTTCTATCTTCAAAACTTTGTCATTTTTTCCCCATTTCCACTGTTCCATTCTATTCCAGGTCACCATTAACTCTTTTCTTATATTACTTATGATTCCTTCTAATTTGTCTCTCTCCTATTTTCCTTCTTACTCCCAAAAAGACCTTTTCCAGATAGTAGCCAAAATGACTATTTTTAAATCTTAAACAAGATCATATTACTCCTCTGCTTAAAATTCTTTAAAAGCTTCAAAATGCTCTAAAAATAAAATCTAAGCTTATCTTGCCCTGTGACATAGAGCAGCACTTATCAAAATGTGCTCTGCAGACCCATGGGGATCTTCGAGACACTTTCAGGGGATCTGCAATGTCAAAACTATTTTATTAATAATACTAAGATGTTATTTGCCTTTTTTACTTGTTCTTATTTTCACTGACAGAGCAAAAGTAATGGTGTGTAAAACTCAGTGCCTGACAGTTTCCTAATTTGTAATGACTTTTCTGATGAGACAGGAGATACCATTAATGCTGTTTTAAAAATATCATATAAAGAAATGTGTCAACATTTGAGGGCTCTGCAAAACTCGGTCAACCATTATTTTCCAAATAACCAGTGCATAATAGTAAAGCATAATTCATGGGTAAAGATACATTTAAAGTATAAGATAAACCAGTGGATTTTCATGAGACAGAATAAGAAAATTTTATTGGGACACTCAGATTCCACACTGCAACTAACCTTTAAGAAACTACAAGTTGGTTTTGGTACCATGCCAAAAAGGAATATTCACAGTTATCTAAAAGACTATTAAAATATTACTCTTATCCAACTATTTTTCTATGTGATTTCTTTAACATGTGGCAACCACACAATATGTGACAATAGATTCAATGTAGAAATAGATGTGAAAATTCTATTTAAAAAGATTTTAACAAGATTTGAAGACATATAAACAATGCCAGTCTTCTCTAAAATATTGTTTTGGTTTGGAAAACATAGATTTTTAAAATAAAAATTTTATTTAGGTTAATATATTATGGATTTATTATTGTTACTCCCCAAATAAATTAGCAAATAGATATTTTTAAAATTCAGAGTTCTAATATGTAATAAGTATTTATAGATATAAGTGACATACACAAAATATATTGAGTATTTTTTAAGAGTGTGAGTTCTGAATTCAACTAGTCTGAGGACTATTCTTATAGTGAAATTCATCAACTTGATTGAACATTCTGTATCATCTGTCATGATCTTGCTTCTATAGGCAAAACATATGAGGAATACATATTTAATTCATAAAGTGCTTGAGTTGTCTTAGTGTGCTGTGTCTGATTTTAATTCATATATTTATTTAAGAAAAAAATATTTAAATATAAGAAATGTGTTTTTTTTAATGAAGCCATGACACTTGCTGCTGTGTAGAGATAGAACATATTTATTCTATAAATTTTATTGAAAAGTTTTTAAAGTAATTTGCCTTGTCCTAAAGGGATAAAATAATAAGGATTCAAACACACATATACTCACATGTTCATGCAATCAATTCACTTGTCTCTTGTACTATATGTATTTTTATAATCTAGTTGAATCTGATTGTAATAAAAATTAGAGAAATAACTACAATTTTACATAGTTGGAAGATAAATCATTAGAGTTTTCCTTCCTAGTCATAAGGGATCTGAGTCCATTCCAATACACCAATTAAAATTGAAGGGTCCATCCCAGCACAATTGTAGATTTCATTAAACTCTTCTCCTATATCCAACTACTCACAAGACTGCCTCATAAATGTCTTTCCTACCTTTTCTCTCTCTGCTCTATCCGTTATTTATTAGAATTCAGCTTTCTTTGTATCTCTTTCTTATAGAACCAAACTCTTTCTGTAAATTACACTGGTTCAACTGTTTTCTACTTCAGGAATTTTGACCTTCCTATTTATTCTGCATAGAATAGTTTTACCCAGCTCTAGACATTACTTTCTCCTTCTCACTCTTTATTTCTAAAGTAAAATACTATTCTTTAAAGGCATCATCCTTGAAAAGTGTGTCTATAATGATGTCAACCTTTCTACCTGAACCTCTCAGTATCTATCTTGTTACTCTACTCTTTTCTTCATACCACTTTGAAAAATCCTGGTTTTTCACTTGGCTATTGTCTTCTTCTTACCCTATATTCTCGTACAGGAGAAACACTGTGAGTCCTTACTGCTACATATATCTCATTAAATAATCATGTATAGATTAATCAGTAATTGAACGAGTCAAGATTGAATTTGTAAATAGTATATTTATAAGAGCAAATAATCTACAAATTCAATTTACCTTCTTGAAGTCACTTAAGTCTCCAGACTTTCCACTACAAACCATAAATAAAGTGGCCATGAACATTAAATTAGATCACTGGACATTGTAAAGCATTTTTGAGAAAAACTATTATTGAGATTATGTGAAATATAACTATATGTGTGCGTGTGTGTGTGTGTGTGTACATAAAATAGTATGTGTTTCTAGTCTATTATCTGGAATTAATAATATTGTATCATCTGGAATTCATAAAACTTGAAGAATTTGTAGAAGGTTAACATTTGATATTCAGATGTATGTTTCAATATGTTAAAGTATATACTTTATAGAAAGTTACAGTATTTAATTATTAAATCCAAATTTAATTCATACTTTTATTTTAAAAGTATCATTGTCTTTACATCTGTGAATAACTGAAATATTTTAATCTGGCACCTTGAATCACTCTAAATAGTTTCCCTTTATTAGGAAAACTGGTAGCTTTTTGAAAGTCATAACAGACATTTTCAAAAATAGTTTATAAATTGGAAAGAGTTTAACTTCAGATTCATATATCTTTGAATTTGAATATAAATTATAGCACTAATTAATAATGAACTCTTGTTCAAATTACTTGGCTTTATTTTTCTCATTTGTTAAGATGGGGACAATAGCACCTAGTTACTAGGGCTACTGAGAAGGTATCTTGTAACTGTTTAATATTTTCTTCACCAATGGTAAGCACTGTGTGAACATAAAACCTTTCTCAGCTATTTGCCCTTGAAAAATACTTGTTGAGCAAATAAAGTAAATACACACATAAAAATAAATATACAAGAAAATAATAGCACATATAATGACTGATTGAATATCTCAAGTGTAATAGGACCTCAATTAGTGGTAAACATAATTGTCATTCCAATTTGTAATATAAAAATTAGATATTATTGACCACTAGGACAAGTTTTCAATATGGTTTATCTAGATTCTCAATAGTAAAATTGAACAGCTCAATAGAAAACATTTAATAGAATTTTTCCCCATCAAATACCTGATAAGAATACTAGCAGTTTTTAAATATAATAAAGCATTTTCCATATCTCTATCATTTCTAAGGCATCTATTTACTGGTGTGCTAGTTCAGGATCTTTAAAAAGAAAAAATACTAATTTGTAATTTTTGTCTTATTCTGTGATATAAGACAAAAATAACTAGATATTACATCCTAGTTTCTCAACTTTGCAGTACCACATGATAACAAATTTTGTTTTAATAAATGAAAGATATCAGGAGAATATGCTTAGTTCTATTTAGCAGAATGAAATTAGTTTCTTGGTTTGGAAAAGCAACAAAGGAGAAAGGACTTACAGAGTGCCTACATAAATTGGTTATGAGTAACATAAACAAGGAACAACAAACTGCAGAAGGTCACAGGAGGCCTCTGAGGAGGAAGGCCTCTCCATGCCTCATGTTCCAGTTCAGGGTGACTTCGGCTCTGTTACCCTAAACATTGTGCTCAAGGATGTAAAATCCCTTTGCAGCATTATGACGTAGCCAGACTTGTAGTCTCCTTGTAAGGCCCGAGTTCCATCAGCTGTACATAGATAATAAGCTAAAGATAACCACATGTTCTTGTTTTGTGAAACTCTCAAACCACCACTGTTACCGGTCCTTAGGATGACACACCAATTCTGGCTCACTGATTCACTCCCAGCTCACTGGCTCACTCCACCATCACTCCACTCCTAACCTGTAGATCAAAGTGATTGTAACCAATAAATAGTGTGGATGATCAGAGCTCGGAGCCTTCACTGCCTCCTCCAGGGTAATAAGTGATGGCCCCCTGGTCCCACTGTCTCTCTTAACCTGCCTTTTTCTCATTCCTTTGTCACCACCAAACTTGGGGTACCCATGGGTGATGTAGGGCTGGCTTCCTACATTCTGGTGCCCAATGTAGGGATCATGGATCCCTACATTCTGGCACCCAGTGTGTGGAGCTCATGGATTCCCTACAAGTTTCAAAACATCCTATCTGATTTCAAATTCTAAATTCTTCTTTTTATTTACTATTCACAGGAAACATGCTCACCATGTAAAATCAGCTAACCACATTGACTTACTCACAGATGCACAGATGCTAATTTGTGACAATGGAACAGACACATTATGTCAACCAGTGGTAGATAATATTATATATAACTAATCCATAATATTATGATTTTTTAGAATAATACTTGTTGAGCCCCTCATATGTACTAGTTACTAGTTACAAATCTTAATAAGCCATTACTTTATGATTTCTACTGATGTTCCAAACTTTTTTCTCTGCTTTAACATAATATAATTTTTAGCTCTTTTAGAATTTTGCATTCTCTGATCTAAACATGGTCTAGTTATTCTCTGTAGGTTTTAGTATGTACTGTACTTACTATATACTATCCCAAAATAAATGTAATGTTCTAGATTAAATTCACTAGAGTAGCCTAAATAGGACAAGATAACTATCTGCTTTGTTCTTGGTAAATGATGTTCAAAATTCTAGCTCTGAAGTGATGTCGGCAAGGTAGAAGACTAGCAAGCTACAGGACCTCTTTCTGCCACAGAGACACAGAATTAGCAATAATATACAGATGAAAATATAACTGTGAGAACTCCAGAGAGGAGCTGAGAATCACCCAGGCCATTGTAAAAAAAAAAAAAAAAAAAGAAGAAGAAATTCAAGTGAAAGGAGATATATATATAGCTATAGATAGATAGATAGATAGATAGATAGATAGATAGATAGATAGATAGATAGATCTTCCTCCTCTTGAACATTGGACTCTTAAATTCTTCAGTTTTGGAACACAGACTGGCTCTCCTTTTCTTGTTCCTCAGTCTGCAGGTGGCTTACTATGGGACCTTGTGATCATTTGAGTTAATACTTAATAAATTCATATATATGTATGTAAATATAAATGTGTGTGTGTGTGTGTGTGTGTGTGTGTGTGTATGCAGTGTGGCAATTCCTCAAGCATCTAGAAATAGAAATACTATTTGACCCACTAATTACTGGTTATATATCCAAAGGATTATAAATCATTCTATTATAAAGACACATGCACATGTATGTTTACTGCAGCACTGTTCACAATAGCAAAGACTTGGATTCAACCCAAATGTCCATCAATGACAGACTGGATAAAGAAAATGTGACACATATACACCATGGAATACTATGCAGCCATAAAAAAGAATGAGTTCATGTTCTTTGCAGGATGACATGGATGAACTGAAAATCATCATTCTCAGAAAACTGACACAAGGACAGAAAACAAAACACCAAATGTTCTCACTCATAAGTGGGTGTTGAACAATGAGAACACATGGACACAGGGAGGGGAACATCACACACTGGGGCCTGTTGGGGGTGGGGAACTAGGGGAGGGATAGCAGGGGATGGGGCATTGGTGAGGGATAGCATTAGGAGTGACATCTAATGCAGATGATGGGATGATGGATGCAGCAAACCACCATGGCACGTGTATACCTATGTAACAAACCTGCACATTCTGCATATGTACCCCAGAACTTAAAGTATAATAAATAAATTTAAAATATATATATAAAGCATACTTTGATATAATTTAAAAGAGAAATAGACAACAGCACAGTAATAGTAGGAGACTTCAAAATCTTACATTAAATAATCAAATAAAACACTAGACAAAATATCAATAATGAAATAGAGGACTTGGACAATACTATAGACCACTGGACCTAACAGACATATAAAGAACACTCCACAACAACAATAGAATATACTTTCTACTCAAGTAGACATGAAGCATTCTGTAGGATAAATCACATGGTGGGACACAAAACAATTCTTACCAATTCAAGAAGATTGAAATTACACAAAGTATCTTATCGATCACAATGATATGAAACTAAACATCAAAGCACAAGAAATCAGGAGCAAAATGAAAGTGCAAGGAAAACAGAAAAATTTGCAAGTATGCAAAAATTAATCAACACCCTCTTAAACACCAATGAGTCAAAGAAATTACAACAGAAATTAGAAAATACCTTAAGAAAAATTAAAATTAAAATAAAAGCACAACATACCATACTGATGGGATATAGGACACTTATAATTACACACATGAAAAATAAGAAAAACCTCAAATCAAAGAACTGGTTTTACAAATCAGGAAACTAGAAAAATAACAACAAACTAAACCTAAAAGCTAGCAGAAGAAAAAATAATATTTTATAGCAAAGATAAACAGAATAGACAATAAAAATAATAAAACAATAATTTTTAAAGATCAGCAAACTGAAAAATTCTTAGATTAAGAAAAAAAGAGTGAAGACTCAACTACTCAAAATCAGAAATGAAAGAGAGGCTATTACTACAGCCTTCACAGATATTAAAAAGAATTATAAGAGAATGCAGTGAACAATTACATGCCAACAAGTTGGATAACCTAGAAGAAATAGAAACACATTACCTGTCAAAACTGAATTATTAAGAAATAGGAAGTCTGAATAGACCAATAATGTGTAAGGAGATTGGAACAGTAATCAAAAACCTCTCCCCACAAAAAAAAAAAAAAAAAAAATTCAGAATGAGATCTTTTCACTGAAGAACTCTACTTCTAAACTTTTAAAGAGGAATTAACACCAGTCTTCTGGAAACTCTTCCAATACATTGAAGAATAAAGGATACTTGCAAGCTCATTTTACGAGATCAACTTTACCTTAATATCAAAGCCAGATAATCACACTAGGAAAAAAGAAAACTAAAGACCAATACCTTGGAAAAATGTTGAGGCAAAAATACTCAACAAGACACTAGCAAATCGAATTCAACAGCACATGAAAAAGATTACAGACCACAACCAAGGGGGAGTTACACCTTGAAGACAAGGATGTTGTCTAACATTCCAAAGAAATCAATCAAGGTAATATACTTCATTAATAGAACAAAGGTGAAAACCTACATGGTTATTCGAATTAATGCAGAAAGAGCATTTGACATAATTTAAAACTCTTTCATTATAAAAACACCGAATACACTAGAAATAGAAAAAAATTTCTTTAGCAAACTGAAGGCCGTTTATAAAAGGCAAACAGCTAACATTATACTCAATGGTGAAAGATTGAAATCTTTTTCTCTAAGATTGGAAATGAGGCAAAGATGCCTACTCTCACCACTTCTGTTCAACATAGTACTGGAAGTCCTAGCCAGAGCGATTAGAAAGGAAACAGATACAGTCATTCAATTTGCAAAGGAAGAAGTAAAATTATCTCTGTTTACAGATGATATGATCTTACAGAAAATTGTAAAGATGACAAACACTCATACACACAAAGCTGCTAGAACTAATATATGAATTTAGCAACATTACAAAAAACAAATCAGCAGTCAAAAATTAGTTGTCTTTCCATACCTAACAATAAACAATACAGAAATAAAATTTAAAGCAATTATATTCATAATAGCATTAAAAATAATAAATTACTTAGGAATTAATTAAAGTGAAAGATTTATACAATGAAAAACTACAAAAATTGCTATAAAAACCTTAATAAGACACAAACAAATGGAAACTATCCCATTTTCATGGATTGGAATACTTAATTTTGTTTAGATGCAATAGTACCCAAAGTAATCTACAGATTCAGTGTGAGCTAGGGAAGGATTTGAAGCAGGGTCTGGGGTGGCAGCAGCTGCGTGAGGAGAAAGCTTGGGGGTACTGAGCAGAGGAAGGTGGTATAGGGGATCCCATGCATTGGAGTTTTTAGGCATGGGAACTAGCCTATCTTTCAGAGTTGCTAGATTGGGTTCTTCCCAGGCTGTCTTTAAAGGAAGAAGGAGGACAGTTCCTTGTCTCCAACAAAGAGCATAGTCCAGCTTTTCTTGAGAGACTGGACTTTTATCATTCACATATTGAATTAAAAGCTGATATATCACATCCTTGTTCAACCCAAACTTTGGCCAGAAGACAGGATTTGAGGATGGGTTCTTGGGTCCAAATAAAACAGCAATATTTTATCATTTGTTGCTTTTTCTTATTCTTAGTCTTTTCATTATCTTTTCAATATTTTAGCATAAGATATAAGGGACTATCAAGGGGAATATCATTGCTGTTAGCTTTATCCTTTTTACTCCCTAGCTTACCTGAGTTATTTCCCATTTTGGGTGCTGGTCAGGCTCAATCCCTCATATCAGAGATTTCTTGCCTTTTCTACCTTGGAGGTCTGGGGTGAGGCTCAATCCCTCATATTACAGATTTCTTACCTTCCCTTCTCTAAAGACTTAACGCCACCTATTCATGGTCTCTTGCATTCTTTTCCTTTCACTTCACTCTCTCTGGCTGCTTCCCCAGAGGGAATTTAGGTCCCTTTTAGCATTGGCAGTTCAGTATAAGCCCCTGACCTAGATTCCTTTACAGACGGGCTGCCAAGATGTATGAGGTGACCACAGAAGCACAGATTGGACTCACTCACTCAGCACTCAATGTGCTTGAATTTAATTCACGCACTTTCAACCTCCAAAATATCCCAACTACTAAGAAAATACTTTGTCGCCCCCAGGATGTTTCTTACCTTGGTCTGTGCAAAGTTACGTGGTGACAGGGGTGTAGGAGAATCCTTCTGCCCACATTGCTGAGAGTTGGGATTTATTCGTTACTCTGGGGGAAGTCTCAATCCCCTTGCCCCTGAGGCCACTGCAACAAGGCAGTGGGACATTGTCTCCTCACAAGACATGATTGAGGATCTCTCCTGGAGGAGAAGGGGAATCCTGGACAAGCCCCCACATTGTTGGAAATAAGAGTTCCGAGTAAGGAAGAAAATGAGCACTTGAACAGAAGTTTCTTAGCAAGGCATATTTACTTCTGCAAAAGGGTGCTTGCTACTCATAAGTCTAGTCACCACAAGAGCATGCTGAACAAAGGAGGAAAGGGGTTTTCATCCCTAATGCAGTTAGTCCCTGCTTCTGTGTCCTGTCCCCATTGGCTGGAGTCAGAATGATCAATTAATCTGATTCCAATCGGCTACTTCAAATAGAGCAGAGGTGGGATCTATAGTGGTGGGTAAAGCAGTTTTGGCGGGAAGGGAGAGGCTGTTTGTTATGATATAAGATAAGTCTAGGCACGTGAAGGCATGGCACAGGTAGGAGGGGCCGGTTTGCAATAGCAGGGAGGTACAAAGAACAAGGAAATTAGGCTTTGAAAAACAAAGAACAAAGAACAAGTAAGCGAAACAGGCTGAAACTTTGAAGAGGAATTCACTGTATCTAACACCAATTTCTCATAATAATTATATACACTTATATTGCTTATTGGTTCTGTTTCTCTGGAGAACTCTGACTGATATGGATTTAGTAAACAAAATACTGTTAAATTTATGTTAAGCCAGACACATAGACTGATCAAATAGAATAGAGAGCCCAAAAATAAACCCAAGCATATATAATCAAATGATCTTTAACAAGAGTGCCAAGACAACTACATGGGAAAACAAACTGTCTCTTCAAAAATTGTGTTGCAAAAACTGGGTGCCCATATGAAAAAGAATAAAATTGAAACCTTATATTATACATATATGGAAATTAATTCAAACTTTATTAGAGATCTCAAACTATAAAACTTCTAGAAGAAAACATAGGGGAAAATCTTCATGACACTGAACTTGGCAATGATTTCTTAAATATGACACCAAAAGCATAGGGAATGAAAGCAAAATTAGATGCTACCGCATCAAACTTTAAAACTTTTGTGTCAAATGACACAATTAATAAGGGAAAATGCAATCTATGGATGACAGAAATATCTGTAAATCATATATCTGATAAAGAACCCCTACAACTTAACAAAATTAAAATAAACTAATTTAAAAATGAGCACATGATGAACAGACCATCCTCCAAAGATTATATACAAATTGTCAACAAGCATTTGAAATTATGTCCAACATCACTAACCATCAGAGAAATGCAAAGCAAAACCACCGTAAAACATAGCCTGACACACTTCAGAATAACTACCATCAAAAACACAGGAAATAACAAGTATTGACAACGATATGAAGAAATTATTAGAATCCTGGGCACTGCTTCTGGGATTGTAAAATGGTACAAACGTCAGAAGCCTTGAAATCCGAGTGACTTCATATTGAATAGGGACTGGGTAAAATAAGACTTAGACATACTTAGCTGCATTCCCAGCAGGTTAGGCATTCTTGGTCAGAGGATGAGATAGGAGATCAGCACAAGACACAGGCCAAAAAGACCTTGCTGAACATAGGACCATAAAGATCATAAACCAGAGTGCAGCAAAAAAACTGGTCAAAACCCATCAAAATCAAGATGTTAACAAAAGTGACCTCTGGTTGTTCTCAGTGCTCATTACATGCTAATTATAATGGATTGGCATGTTAATAATAGACACTCCCACCAGTGCCAAGACAGTTTACAAATGTCATGGCAATGTCAGGAAATTACCCCATATGATCTAAAAAGGAAACAAACTCTCAAGTCCAGGAATTGTCTACCCCTTTCCCAGAAAACTCATTATTAATTCACCCCTTGCTCAACATGTAATCAAGAAATAACTGTAACTATACTCAGGAGAGCAGCCAATGCCACTGCTCTGACTATGGAGTAGCCAATCATTCTTTCTTTGCTTTATTTCACTAATAAATTTGCTTTTACTTTAATCTATGGTCTAGCCCACAAATTCTTTCTTGTGCAAGGTCTGAGAAACCTCTCTTGTGACCTGAATTGAGATCCCTTTCTGGTAACCCAACTGTTATGACAAACAGGATGGACCTTCCTCAAAAAATGAAAAATGAAAGTACCATATTATCGAACAATCCCACTTCTGGGTTATAACCAGAAGAATTGATTAGCAGGGTGTCAAAGGGAAATCTGTACTTCCATGTTCATAGTAACACCATTCACAATAGCAAAGAGATAGAAGTGACCCAAATGCCCATAAATAGAGGAATGTACAAGCAAAATGTGGTATACATGTATTATTTTTATCACTAGAGGTAATCTTGTCATATACTACAATGTGGATGAACCTTGGGGACATTATGCTAAATGAAATAGGCCAGTTGCAAGAAGACAAATACTGTATGATACCACATGTGAGATATATCTAACATAGTCTAGTTCATAGAAACAGAAAGTAGAATAGTTGTTACCAGAGGCTGGAAAGAGAGGAAAAAGGGATGCTGTTAAATGGGTATAGAGTTTCAAATTTGCAAGATGAAAATGTTTTGGAGGCCTGTTTTACAACAATGTGAATATACCTAACATTATTGAATTTTATGTATGAAATGGTTCAGATGGCAAACTTTTTTTACCATGATAGATTTAGATAGATAGATCATAGAAATGATAGATTATATATATATGTATATATGTATGTACTTACAATAGATTATATATATATATATGTATATGTGTGTGTATGTGTGTGTGTGTATATATATATATGTATTTCTAGCCCACAATAGCCTGACAGTCCACATTTTAAACCCAGATTTGGTAAAGCTTTTTCTAAGCATATTCTGAATTTGGGCTTTGGGCTTTATTCAATTTTAGTTTGGCTCTGTGCAAAGTTACAGAGATATACAAAGATCTTCTAATTTCATTTGGATGTTTTTGGTTACAGTGCTGCTCTGGTTCTTATTTCCAACTGTCTCAAGAGTGTTTCAAACTAAAGAGTTGTTGCCTATTATTCTAATTCTCTGCTTAATCTCTGCACTTGAACTGTAGTGACCACTTTGCATCTTTTTCATTGATGTACCAGCTGTGACATCTGAAGGTTTCCAGATTTAAAGTTCTTTCCTAGACCGTAAAGAGATCCTTTGTTTCTGTCAGCTGCAGCTGTCTACCTCATAAGTAGTTGTCTTTCAAATTTATAAATGTCACATGTTCTTTGCCTACTGCTAATTCACTTCCATGTTTGTAAATCTATAAAATCTTTACTGTTTGGACTGGTTACATGCAATTTAAGGCACCGAACATTGCAACACCTAGCATTTCTTCATGTTATTTAAAGAAAAGCTAAAACAAAAAAGAAGAAGATGGATCTATTTCTTTCCAAGATGATGTTGCTTTAGTAATTAATATTCATTAGGTAAAACACTAAACTAATGATAAGCCTGCCTATTGCTATTACACAGTTCACACATTTTCATCTTGTTCAAAAGATTTAAAATGCCTTGTTAATCTAAATATGCTGTTTCTATATCAGTCCTCTGGAATACCAACTTAGTCATTATGCCAAAAATAGGGAATAAAGACAGTCTGCCATACCTTATGCTTAGTGAACACATGCTCACTGCTGCTAATTATGACCTTTCCCAGTACTCAAAAATCATCCATCCATTTCCTTCAAATATTTTACTGAGCATAAATGTCAAGATCCCTGGTCTATAGTTTTAAGACTCAGCCTAACCTTTTCGTAAACTTGGAACATTTTCCTTTCTTTACTCTCTTGGCAGCTCCCCAATTATCAATAGCTCCTCAAAGATTACTGACATAGATCTTATCTTCAAAATTACTCAGCACCCTAAATTAGATACTTCCTAAGCCAGAAAACTAAGTCATTTAGAGGATTGGTTATACTTTTTCTGTTCATATTTCTTCAACTATTTGGAGAAATTTCTCTTCATCGTTTTAATTTCATCCTTCCAACATGAGGATTATTACATTTGAAAAAAAAGATGAAAACAAAATTGATGTTTAAAAGATCACCTTTTTCTCTTTAGCTATTTATTATTGTAGTATTTGGCCTAGGGAGAGAACTTTCACAATCTGGTTCAAACCGTAAGTAAAAACTTTGCTTTTTTAGGGAGATATCAGTGCACTTTGAGATTTAGTTTTCCTATTGCTGTTCTGAAATACACCTGCTAATGTCTTGCCATATTCTTTTTTTCTTTGCTTTTTTCTTGTATATTTTTATTTTTAATCTGTTTACCAGAGAACCTTATAGAAAAAACTTTGATCTTCCTACACAACTCTTCCTGTTCTTTTTCACCAAGATCACTCTTAATTCCATGGTCAAAACACATTTTGAAAGTTTCCTATAAAACATTTCCCCATGTAGAGTTAAAGTATAATTTCTATGAATATATTGAATTATTCTTGCCAAAGTCTGATGTTAACATGAATGTTAACATTTTACTACTTCATTTATTCACTTAAAATAGGTGTTGACAATAGCACTTTAAACAGCATATATAACCACATATGATAGAATCAATTTTCCATAAGTGACATCTTTTGTCATCTCAGAAAACAGATTTTCTATATTAGTTAATTTATATCTTTATTACCAGATCTCATTGTTTCTTTTCTTTAAATCTTCTGAGACATAAAGTGGTTTGCAAAGGGAAAAAAACCACTATTTTCTCTCAGTATCTGAAAATGTCCCAAGTTTACAAAAAGGTTAGAACATACACCCACTGTTTCTCTACACTCTCAGAACACTTCAGGCACCAGAAGTTGGGGCTTTTTTGATACTGACCAATTCTCTGACACTAACTGGGTGTCCTACAATTAAATTCGATTCTGACACTATCTACCTGGAGTTAGTGTCAGATCCCAGAAGTTAAGGGCTTAGTCTCACAAGTCTTCCACTGCTGAAGATAGTTACCCCAATTTTGATTGGCCATAAATTCAGGGTTCCCATGATCCTTTCCTTATTTTCTGTAATATGGTAAATGGGATTCAGGGAAATTTTTCTTATGCTTACTTGTTTATAATGAAATATACAAGTCAGGAACTGCCAAGTAAAATAAATGCATAGGGCAAGGTATGAAGGAAGTGAGATACGGAGCTTCTATGCCTTCTCCGGGCAAGACATGCTCCAAGCACCTTGATGTGTTCACCAACCTGGAAGCTCATCAAATCTCATTGCTCAAGAGATTTTATAGAGCTTAATTTTCAGCCCTATCCTCCTTTCCTGGAGGTTGTTGGATGGGGCTTAAAGCTCCAATCTTCTAATCTTCTAATCACTTGGTTTTTCTGGGGAAATGAACCCAGCCTGAGGCTACCTAGGACTCCACTCCCAGTCACCTCATTAGCATAAACTCAGGTATGATCAATACAGGCTCATTATAAATAATAAAATATACTGCTATCACTCAGGAAATTCCAAGGATTTTCGGAGCTCTGTGCCAGGAATCGTGAACAAAGACCAAATATATTTCTTATTATACCACAGTACTTTACTGATATTTGAAGGTCCCCGTGGTATCATTGACTCTTTGCCGCTCAGTTTTATGATCTATATCTGGCCAAGTATTTATAGTAAAGGCTCCCACATGTCCATCTGCTGGCAGTTTTATAATTGTCTAAGAAATAAAGCTGGTTAAATCTATCAATTCTAGATCCTAATTTCAAACATTTAAATGCAAGAGATTGAGGCCAGGGCTATGAACGACATTTTAAATAATTGCTCAGATGAATGTGAACATAAGCCATATTTGGGAAACATTCATTTAGATCACACTCAGATAAAAATTTAACTTTTATTCTGCCTAAATTATTTGCATCCATATAGTCTCTTCAAGCTTGTCACTATTAAATTTTGGAATTTCATATAATCTGAAATTACCATCCCTTTCCAATCAGTTGTCTCTCAGTATCCATAGGGGATTGGTTTCAGGACACTTCTCAAATATCAAAATCCTTGAATGCTCAAGTTAGTGACATAAAATGGCATAATATTTGCATATAAACTATATACATCCTTTCATATACTTTAATCTCTAGGTTACTTATAATACCTAATACAATGCAAATGATGTATAAATAATTTTTATACTATATTGGCTTTTAAATTTGAATGATTTTTTATAGTTCTTTTATAGTTTTTTTTTCCTTGAATATTTTTGATTCGTGGTTGATTGAACCCTCATGTGTGGAATCTGCAGATATGGAAGACTCACTGTATTAACAAATCTCCTGAGAATTGTATTATTTCCCCATCTGTTTTGTTGTTGTTTTGGTTGATAGGCAGCTTGATAGTTGGGAAAGTATAAACACAGTCCATTAATTTAGAAGATTCAAGGAGCCAGAAGGAGAGTGAAAGGCTCAAACAATTACAATTTCTAACTATTTTGTTAAAAAAAAAGCATCAATTTTCATAAATGTGAATAGAAAAAATTCAAAGATTAAAAAATTACTGATTAGTATAGCTCTCTTTATTTCCCTATAATCTCCTTGTGTAACCATTGATATATGCATAAACATAGACCAGTGTTAAATAGACAATAATTTGTCTTGAGCCATCCAGATGTAAGAAAATGAATTAATCCCATTTACTAGTAGATATTTCCTTTACATATTTACCTTTCTTTTCCAAAGTGTTGATTTTTGCCCCTAAATTATCTTCTCTCCCTCTTTTTCCTGGGTACTTTCTTATGTACTCATTTCATAACCCTAACCTTGATGCCCTCCACATTCTTATCCCTTTAAATTTTCTGCTCATGTTTCTTATTTTTGAAGTGTTTCCTTAAATCATTCAAGCTGTATAATTTCTATACTTATAAAGTAAAATTTTGTAATACTTGGCAAAGTTGAGATTGAGTGAGGAGTTTCCATCACTGCATAGATAGCCCATAGCCCAGAGAAATGTAACTTCAACTCTATATATGAATGTATATATGAGTGGAGTATATAACTCCCATCTACAGAGAGCATATGATCTAGTTGGGAATTCCAACAAATGAACAAGAAGTTATCAGATAGAATGATGAGTTCTCTGGTAAGAAAAGGCAAGATATCTAAGCACCAAAGAATGGACATCTAAACTGTACGAAGAGATCAAACTTCCAGCAAGTCTCATCCTGAGGTCAGTCACAAATTTCTCAAGGATTCCCTTTAAGTAAAAAGGAAGATTTTTTTTTCTCTCTTTTCTTCTTCATAAAGCTAAGATGCAACGTTTACCAGAGACAGTCTCATTTGTTTGTATCTTCTCTCCCACTTTTTCCTGTGTGCTTTCTCATGTGCTCATTTCATAACCCTAATCTTGATGCCCTCCACCTTTTTTACCCCTTTAAGTTAATTTTTTATAATATCGTAATTAATATTAAATACGAGTTCAGCATCTCACAACAAAAAAATACGTATTTTTACTGACATCTCACATGAACTTCACAATATCTTTGTAACATTTGTATACTTATTGTAGAGAAGGAAAAACTGAGACAAAGGGTACAGCTCATCAGGGTCACTCAGTCAGTAAACAGTAGAAACAAAATAGCCTGAGAAGGCTTTTATCCACTCCATCATGCTATATTCATATCTCAGATGGAAAGTAACAAGCAGAAAAGATACTGTAATTTAGCTCCCATGCCTACTAACAAATTTAGTTTTCAGAATATGCTTAGAAAAAACTTTACCAAATAATGTAAATAACAAATGTATTTACATTAAAGCAAAAATATTCTTCAACAGAAAAGTATGGTTCTAAGGTTCATGCTAAAATTGAAATGTCCTTTTCTTCCTGTATACTTATCAAGAGATTTTTGTTTATCTTGATAGTGAGGCATTTGTACCTTCTTATTTTGACCTAATAAAATACTAGTTTTTAGTATACATTTTTTTATCTTTTATAATAGTATAACGGTTACTTAAAATTTAACAAACTTTAAAATTTCTGTGAAGCTTCAACAGTTAATATTCAAAACATGAAATCTGGGCTTGGATTCCAATTTCCTTCTAATACAATATTAAAGCAAAATATGTATAAAATATTAATGTTTATTGGTTCTGAATTTATTTTTTATTTCAGAATAAAGCCTATCTAGATGATTTTACTTTGAGAGACATTTGTAAAGCACAGTTATACTTCTTAATAACTTAATAAATATTTTGTAATAATTAAATAGTAATTTAATGTAGCCATATTGGAAAATATCTTATATAGAATAAGGTTGTAAATTAAAAGCATTATGTAATGCAGGGAATAAATTATACAATATGATTTTTACTTTTGTAGAAGTATTAGGAATGAAATTGAAGCACTAGTGTTTCATTCAGTATCAGACATATTTCATCTTTAAATTTTATTTTAAATATATCTGCCATATTTAGCTTTTCCAATGTTTTAAAACATATTAATTGTATAATAATTATGTAGGGATGAATTCTTACTCTAGTACCACCCTCAATGTGTAATGGCTTCCTAATTTTTTAATTTAGTTGTAAAGTTTCCAAACACCATTCTAACAGAATGAGGAAATTCCACTGTTTATTGAAACACATCCCTTAGAATGAATTACATGATTGCATTCTTATACTGAGTAGAGTCTTTTCTCTTCTAGTTCATGCTTATATTTTATGGGAAAAAAAATTAAATTTGATTCTGTAACAGAAAATGCCTAATTTTTTATCAAATTTTTTGTTGGTTTGTTCGTTTCCTACTGGGCATGCATGAAGACTATGTTTCCTAGCATTCTTAAGCTAGATATAGCCATGCGTCTGAGTTCTGGCCACTGTAGTATGAGTAGATGTGACATACACTGTTTTCAGACCTGGTCCCTAAAACTCTCCCATGTGTGACTTTTCATTCTCTTCATCTGTTTGTCAGTTGAATGAAGAAAATACTGAAGACTTCAGAGGATAGTACAGATACAAAATAAAAAGATCCTGAAAATCTGAATCACTGCATGGAGTAAGCCCCTGATGACCTAAATTATATTGTTACATGGGGAAGAAACAAATATTTATTTTGCAAAGCCACTGAAGTTGTGTAAGTGTGTGTTTTAATTGCAGCAGTAAGTTTACTCGGAGTATTGCAGATACTAAATTCACTTCACACATAAAAAGGTGGACAGAGAAAATTAAAATTTAAATGGTAAGAAAACAACAAAATTTGAAACATTCTGGAAAAGAATATATGTATTTAAGACATCAACATTAGTTTCTTTTTTTGTTTGCTTTTCTGCCTTTCTTCGTCCCTTTCTTTCTCTTTCTTTCTTTCTCTTTCTCTTCTCTCAGAGGAGGGGTCTCTTTATATTTGCCAGGCTGGTCTTGAACTCCTAGTCCTAAGCAATCCTTCCGCTTTGGTCTCCAAAAGTGTTGGGATTACAGCCGTGAGTCACCACATCTGGCCCAGAATAACAATGTAACATACAGAGATATACAGTATAACAGTCACATACATTTCAAATACTTATAACATAGTACATGAAACATGCATATATATATGCAACACAATTATAAACAAAAGCAAAAGAGGGACAAATATAAAAGAGTAATAAACATAATATTACCCTCTGGGGTTGGAACAGATTAGGAAGAAACTCACAAGTAGCTTGTCATTTCTTAATCAAATTAGTTGTCATATTTTGCTTCTTCTCATAATAATTTTTAAAAATATGACATTATTTAAAATTCATATTTATTTTTTTAACTGTAAATTATTTTTACTATTATTTACTTTTATTTAGTTATTCAGTGTATTATATTGTGTACAATGATGTTTGCTAAATCCTTTGAAGCAGGGATGAATAAGATATACCTCTTCTTTCATAGAAGTTGCTATTCAGGAGTTTAAAAGAAAAATCAGGACTTTGTTCTTCCATGTTCACAGATAATGAATTTGTGCCTTGCTGCCAGTTTTCCCTCCTATACCTATGGCAGGTGCACTAAGCAGGCAGAATAATCTTCATTCTGACCCTTAATATAGGCAGATATTTTCAACACAATTCTTCAAGCAGCTATTACTACCTGGTTACAGTTGACACACAATTTTAAATGTATATTCTCCTTGCTCTTTCACATTTATAGAATCTCGAAAGATATGTTTCCACATTTTTAAGTAAAAGCATTGATATGCATGGAGTACAAGATGAGAAATAGCTTACAAAAATCATTTAATTACTTTGCTATAACAACACTATTTTCTTAATACATTTGGAATTTGGTAGAATGCTTTGTAAGCAATGTAATTACTTTTGTGGTACAAAAAAAGCTTTTTGAGAAAGGCCATTTTTGCAATAGAAACAATCACAATATAAAAACCATCTGTATACATCATTTTATTTGTGATTTAGGAGTTTGATTTCTGTACATGTCTAATATATCATTTTTACAAATGACTCTTGATAAAGGAATTTTCATAAGTGCCCTAACTCATTTGACTCACACCACAAAATATGAAACATTGTATCAGAGTCTAAATGCAAATTAAAAACAATAATGGAAAGCACTTAATATATATTTAATATAACAGAAAACATTAACAAGTTATTTTATAGGTACACTGGTAGAATTTTCTCTGGACTTGGAGGTAGAATGTTACAGGAGTAAAGACTGACTTTATGGTTTGGGGCTAAAAACTTCCAAATTAATGGAGTATAATTTGCTAAGATGGGTGAGTTTAAGAGAGGACCCAGATGTTAAGAAGTCAAATATGAACCTAATATCACTGTCAAAATAGTGCATTTGGGGGTAGAGGAAAAGTACGTGCACTCTAGTTAATATCGTTGAGTAGTTAGACTACCATAGTATTTAAGAACACAGACCTTGTAGGTAGGAGATCAGGAGGACTTGTTTTCCAAGCTATGGTCATAAGACCCAGCTGAACAAAAGAAGAGCTGATTAAAACAGGATGCTGCAAAGAAACTAAAACCAAGATGGTGACAAAAATAACCTCAGGTTGCCCTCACTACTCATTCTATGCTAATTATAATGTATTTGTAGGCTAAGAGAAACTCCCACCAGTGCCACGACAGTTTACAAATGCCATGACAACCTCCAGAAGTTATGTTATATGGTTTTAAGGGGGAGGAATCCTAGGTTCCAGAAACTCCCTTCCCCTTTTCCAGAAAATTCCTGTATAACCCACACCTTACTTAGCATATAATGAAGAAATAGCCATATATATGTGTGTATATATATAGCCAGCAATCCATGAAGACTGCTGCTGCTGCTGCTACTTACTGTGTCTCTGAAACAGCCATTTTCCTGTATTCTGTTGCTCTAATAAACTTACTTTCATTTTGCTTTGCTAGCTCACCCATGAATTCTTTCTTGGCAAAGCCAAGAACCCTCCCAAGATGAGTCCACTTTGGAGTTTGCCAGCAACACTTGGAAGTACACATACAAATTTAAAAGTTTGGAGTCTGACAATCTTACAGGTTAAACCACCTTCTCTAATTTGCTTTGCCACCAAATCTCAATTTTCTTATTTGGAAAAGATGGGATTATATTTCTTCCTCAAAGACTTTTTTGAAACAAATGTGGTACTTTATGTCAATAATATACCACAGTACTCAGTAAATAATATGAAGTGTAGTTACTGTCTAATTTTCTCTTACTGTATAGTTGATATCATTTAATAGGATCATCATTGGGAAACTGATATTCAGAGAGTGTAAGTAATGTTCATGATAATACCTAGCAGTATATGACAGAGCTATAATAAAGCTTACTCCATATTTTCTATGTTTTGTCCATTACAACCCTTTGCTTCCAAAACTGATTGTGTCTTAAGCAGATCAGTTAATACCTTTGATTAAATCTCTGCACACCTATCATGTATTAGTTTTTTTTTTTTTTTTTTTTTAAATGAACTCTCACTGTGTCATCCAGGCTGGAGTTCGTGGTGCCATCTCTGCTCACTGCAATCTCCACCTCCCAGGTTCAAATGATTCTCATGCCTCAACCTCCCAAGTATCTGGGATTACAGGCATGTGCCACCATACCTGGCTTTTTTTTTTTTTTTTTTTTAGTAGAGTTTTTTAGTAGAGTTTCATTATGTTTGCCAGGCTGGTCTGACACTCCTGGCCACAAGTGATCTGCCTGCCTTGGCCTCCCAAAGTGCTGGGATTACAGTCATGAGCCACCACACCTGACCCAATGTATTAATTTTTAAATTCCAGAACCACAAAGGCAAAGTATTTCTTTTACTCATTCCTGTTCCAGATAAAAGCAATCAGCAAGGGACTAATAACAAGGATACATAAGGCATAAAGAACCAGGCATAGTCCTAGTAAGAATTACAACATAAAGATAACCATGGCTTTATCACAATACACAGAAACGAATGACTCATGAAGTTTTTCAATATGAATGTCCTTCAGAAATGCCACATTAATCTTATTCATGCTTAGAGGAAATATGCACAATCACAAGAGATTTGAGTCTTTAATTCTAAATTTATGCATCATGATTTTTGGATAATTTGTGTTTAAGAATAATATATACAATAAATTTGAATATTTCATTTCAAGTCATCAGAGGAAAAAAACAGGTAAAAACATTTTCTGTTAGCAAATGATCAAGAATGGTGATATGTGTGTGTGTGTGTGTGTGTGTGTGTGTGTGTGTGTTTGTGTGTGTGTATGATTTTAAATTAACTGGGACTTTTTAATAACCATGGTCAAGTCTATATTGGTATATTCTGTGTTAAAAGAGCACAAAATAAGGATGACTTTTCTAAGAATTTAGAAAAAGAGGGACTGATTTTCAAAACCAGAGAATTTCAAAGAAAGCTGGAACTAACTTGATATACATGATATATACATTCATATACATATAGATACATGCATTTGTATTAAATTCTTTTGTGTATATATGTATATGGTCAAAATATAAGGGGCAATGAAATTTAAGAAGTCTGCAAGAGTGATTCAATTAACAAATATGTCTATTAAGTATTCTTTCTAATTTTTCATATAATATACATGGCTCTATGCAATCATAATGAATGAGGATATATGTTAATTATTAACGCGGATTGCCTCGTATTCTATCTTTGTCTTTTTCTTGTTTGCTATAAAAGTCTGTGGTAAATTAGGAATATATCAATTTTCTTCTGAAAATAGGGAAATTCATGTTTTCTTAATGAGCACTCCATTCTATCATTTGGTATTTAATTATTGTCTTTCACAGACTGATTCAAAGTTAGACTGGACTGTATCAAAGTTAATAATTAAATGAACTTAAATGTGTACTATTCCAAAATAATATACTGGGTCTTTTCCCACTGGAAATGAATTATCTAAACTCCAGTAAGGCATTGTATCTTCTCTTAGGAGAGCAAATTTACCTTTAAGGAGCAAGTTTCTTCATACCTGAAATAGTCCTATAATTTAGAATGTCCTTAAATATTTGTGGGGTTTTTTTCTCTGTTAATATTTTGTCATCATATTACTTATGATAAAAATTAACCTAACTTTATAAAATAAAGAGGATGAGAATTTACAATCTAGACATAAAATTAAAACTAAAAGGTAGCTATAGTTTACTACAAACCCCACAACAAATTGCATCTGAAAATAAAGTAAAAAGGAAAAAAAACTCTGATTTTCCTAGCCAACAATACCTGTTCTTACTGTTTGGTAGTTTGAACTGAGTAACATACTGTTTTAATTTGTGGAGATACCAAAGTTTATAATAGTTCATATTCTTTCAGTTACCCAGTGAATTTAAGATACACCAGTGACTCTCTTACCCATGAGTCTTATTTTCCGGAGGATATGATAAGTAGATAGTAAATATATCATTCTTTTGAGTTTGAGATATTGGTTACTAATGATCTAGAGATGAAAGGCTTTGGAACCCAATTATAATTTCTTTTCCTATCCAAATCTTTTATATCTGATTATAAGTAATAAACCACATTTTATATATATTATGGAATCATGAAGGAAATATAAATGAACAAAATATCTTACTCAAACTGCTTATATATTTTATGATATTATTCATTGGTTTTGAGTGGGTTTGTTATACAGTCTTTAGGCATGCTTAAGCTCGCAGCCGAAAAGAGGAAATGATCTAAACATTAAAAAGAAAATAAGAAAATAGTACCTTCTTAAAGGATCTCAGCTTCATAGCCAGGATTTTACATCTTCCTCTTTTGACTCAGTCAGACCACAATCTCCAGTATTTTAAACAAGCAATATAATGTGATTGGAGTAATTGCAGGAATATCATATGAAATATCTTAAAGGAAGTCTGGTCAAAGGAAGTTTTTTAATGCTATTGACGCTCTTCCACTCTTTAAAACTTGATCCCTGCCTCTAATATAATTTTTAAAAACACATAAAAATTTATAGTCAATAAAAAAATTTCAAAACCAAAACATACTCAGTATTTCTGTTAATGGTTTCTCCTTTCCTTCAGTTTATGGAATATTATTTTATTGGTTAAAATAGAGCATTGATTCCATGTGTTAAGCTCTCAAACTTTTTTATTTTGATAAAAGTTTCTTTAAATGTGATCATTTATAGATCTTTCTGTTAGGAAAAGGAGAACGTTTAAATGAATAAATGTTCTAAATCAAGAGATATTTCAGATGATACTATATATAATATGTTCTTATAAGATGCATGTTCTAATAAAATATATTCCTTAAACAACGTAATGAATAAGACTTGATGGCACAGATTTTTGATGTTTTAAAGAATCAGCGTGGCCCTCATTCTATAAGAAGCAGTAAGTTTAATGTTACTTTCAGACTTTTTATTACTATTATTTTGCAGTCTAACGTTTAAGTAAAAAGAATTTATGCCCAGATGTAATTTTTTTAGTTTTGTGTTCCAAAAATAGACCCTATATGGGTACATTTAATCAGTTATTGGAATTTTTAGTGTTACCGCTTAATACCAGATTAAAAAGAAAAGCCTATTTATGAAAAAATTTTGACTTTATGAAAGTAGCAATGTCCGGGAATTACATGAATGGACTTCATTCTCCATTTCAGGCTGAGCGGATGTGCACACTGTGTGTGCTTCATGTATGAAAGAAATATTTCCCTTTGCCCATCTCCAACTCAGCATTTCCTTGAATAAAGGAATTCTGACTTTTTTCAGAATTTTCTATAGAAAAGTCAGGCCTAAATGCCTAATTATTTACTTTTGCTCATCAATTTTTATTTAATATATCTTCCCTCTGTCATTCTTCAAAACTAAGTTGATCATACAATTCATTTTCTAAAGCTGGATATACTTTAAAGTGAAAATGGACATTATTCATTATTATATGGAACAACAAAATAAGCCACATTGCCTGTTCTTGGTAAACCAGGATAGATAGACACCCTATGCAAATGTGACCAATGAGATTTTAGGTTGTGAAACTGATTTTGCTTGAAAATAATCATCATAAACTCATACATTCGGACATATTTGACACATTTCAATATTTACAATTATTATAGGTATTGATGCTCAGATAACGATTATGGCAAAGTCCATTGGTCATGACCCTATAAATCATTAGAATTGTCTTTTCATTCTAGTATGACAAGAGTTTTCAAGATTATATAGTATATTTTATGCCCCAAATATGAAATGAGCCATTTCTGCAACCCCCTGCTTCCTGACTGTTAGAAGTGGTATGTAGACACCGAAATCTGGGAACCAGGTTGTTTATTGCTATTGGTTTGGTTGTTTCTGAGCCTTTTGGTGGATAGAGTTAGAAAATATATTTTAAAACATAAAATAAATTGTAAAATCTTACTTTCATGTTTAATTCAAATTCAAAACTATAGGGTTTCTACTTAACCTCTTTAATCTTATTTTTGTATCTTGTTTTCCCTAAGTTAAAATCCAGTTTCTCAATGATACTGACATAGTTATTTGCTTTATCTCACTAGATATACGCAGTAATTTCAGAATAATACTACTTCCAACAATGTGATTACTGACAGAGTTTAAATTTTGCCTACTTTTGAGTTTCATTTGCAGTTCTTTTTTTCACAGTATATGAATTAGGAACATTTAATCTTATCATTGGGTTTTAAAGTATCTTGAAACAGTTCCTCTTTGGTGGTTGTAAGTTACACCATCAATTTGATATATTATTAGGTTTATTTGATTCATTTTGCTTTACATTTTAATGGATGTTTTTAAAAAGTAGTTTTAGTTATATAGAATATTTGTATGATTCAAAAGTCAAACCTATGAAATAGATATATTTAGAGATGCTTCGGCTAGGCAAGGTGACTCATGCCTGTAATCCCAGCACTTTGGGAGGCTGAGGAGGGCAGATCACCTGAGGTCAGGATTTTGAGACAAGCCTGGCCAACATGGTGAAACTCCATCTCTACTAAAAGATACAAAAATTAGCCAAGCAAGGTGGCATATGACTGTAATCCAAGCTACTCAGGAGGCTGAAGCAGGAGAATCGCTTGAACTTGGGAGGTGGAGGTTGTGATGAACTGAGATTGATATAGTGCACTCCAGCCTGGTGACAGAGAGACTACGTCTCCAAAAAGAAAAAAGGAAAAAGAGATGTCTATCTTCTATTGCTTACAAATACAGACACACCAAAATGCATATACATATAAACTCATACACACACACCACACACATGATTTTCTTTTCCCACTCACATGAATGACTCTTTCTTTACTACTGCACTTCCCCTTTCCCTGTTTTTATTTGACATAAGAAAATGTAACTTATGTGCTTTTATCCAATCTTTCTTGGAGAACAGTGACATATTTTATGCACTTTTCTCTTCTTGCTTTCTCTTTAAAACAATAGACTGTGAAATGACTTCACAGTCATATAGAGCTACTCCTCTTTTCCCCTTTGGAACTACTTAGTGTTGTGTGACAATAGTGTTCTACATTCTAGTCCATCAAGGATGGACAATAAGTGATTTGCAGACTTTTCTTCTTTCAAATAGTATTGCAATGACAGTTTTCTGCATCTCTCTCTCATATATTTGTCTGCATAAGTTAAAAAGAGAATTTTAGAAGTGATGTTGTCATATCAAAGGATAAATGCCTATGTAAATATAACTATTACCCAAAGGCTTCTCCAGTGAAGTTAATTTTTTATACCCACTAAGAAAAGCTGATTTTACCAAAAATTTAACCACATTTTATATTATCAGAATGTTTAATATCTGGGAGATGGTAAATCAATGTACTTTTAACTTACGTGTATCTTATTATAAGTGAATTTATGATGTATTTTTAGAAATTTACATTTATTTTTGTGAATGTTTTACTTTAATAAATGTTATAATTATCCATATTGCTTATGAGTTTTAACAATAATTATGAAATATTTCCCTGTAATCATAGAAAAATGCACCTAGGTATTCTAGAACTTTCATGCCCTCACATTTTACATTAAAGTTTCTGGTGAATTGGAATTTTTTTAATTTGTCTTATGACAATGTATCCAACTTTATCTTCTAAAATACATAACTATCCTTTCATATTATCTTCACTGATTTAAGAAGTGATATTTCATATACAATTAAGTATATTTCTAAATTTTTTTCTACATTGACTTTTGAGGCTATACATACACTAATATTACACTGTTTTAGTTAGAGTGTCTTTACAATATGTTATAATATCAAATAGGTCTAGTTGTCCTCCACTGACTCTTCCCTAGTCATTTCTGTATCAGGATTTTTCTGATTATCCTTCCTTGTTTGTTATTACGGATGATCTTAATTAAAAAAATAGCTTGTCTAGATGTTGGGAAACAAAAAACATAATTATATATTTATTAGAATTGTGCATATTTTACAAAGTAACAAAAACCTGATCATAGATAGAGTAAATAGAGATGTTCTATTCAAAACATGCTGTCTTTACATTTATTCAAGTCTATCTTTGACCCCTCAAGAGTGTTTCTTAAATTCTTTATTAATACTCCACCTATCTCTAATAGAAATTAGATATTATCATCCATTCTAGATGTTATTCATTTTAAAATGTACACATGAAGATTACTGATTTTGTATATTGACTTTATAAGGTACTACTTTACTAAATTATCTTATTTTTGGTAGTAATTTTCTCTATAATTTCCATTGGGTTTCCAGATGTGTTATCCTATCATGAGAAAAAAAAACAGCATTTCCTCTCCCTTTTCAACTCTTTCTTCTGCTTCTAATTACTTTCTCTTTTCTAATAGCCTTACTTAATATCTACAGCACAGATGCTGGGTAGTTAGTTGGCATCTTAATCTTATATCTGACTTAGCAGGAAAGCTTCTTGTGCTTCCACATTAAGTATGATGCTGTCTTTTAGTCTATGATACATATTTGATTATGTCAAGTAAGTTTCTATGCAATTCTGTTGTGCTGAGGGTTTCTAGACATAAAAGGGTTTTAATTTTCTGCATCTATAGAAATGATTAAAAAAAGTTCTTACTTGTTCTGTAAATGTGATGAATAATATTAATGAATTTAATTTTGGGTGGTCTTTGACTTTTGACAGATTTAGGAAATCAGTGTTGTATAATTTATTTTAAATCAATTTAAAAATTTTATTACTTTTCTAGTATAAGTGAGTTGAAGTAGAATTGTGATTACTGACTTTTAAGGGTTTGTTAGATTTCCCCTGTGAATCCATATAGGCCTGGCATTTGTTTTTCTTTTTCTTCTTTTTTTTTTTTTGCACTTTACTTTCTGTGCTTCTAATGTGGTAATTTAGACTTTCTGTCTATTCTGTGGTAAATCATTTTCAATTTTACTCTTTCAGAAAATTTATTTTCATAGATTCTTCAATGTAGATTCATGATTTTATATTATTTTTATTAGGCATAATTTGCATAAAATAAAATGCACAGCTTGGTAGTTGTTGACAAATACTACAGTTTATTTATTTATTTATTTATTTATTTCGATGTTTTTAAAAAGTGTCTGAATGCTTCTCTTTCCTTTGCCTCTTAGGTCCTTGTCCTATGGGTAGATTATAATTCTCACAAACTTGCCTCAGCACAGAGCTCTTGTGACAGACTATTAAAGTGAGTTCCATGACCTCCTCCGCTAGAGTGTAGGCAGAACCTGTGTTTTTTTCATAATCAATAAAATAAGGCCAAACTGGTAGAACAGATGTAATTACATGTACTATATGACTATGCTGCCTAAGGCTGTAACCTTGTCTTACTGAGTTTTTTCTTTCCCCACTGTCTCATATATCCCCCTCCACAGTTTCCAACTATTATCTACATGTTATATTACGATGATGCCATTTGTTTTTATTATCTTTTCCATGATGTCTTTTTTCTGAACCAGAATATTCCCCAGGACTCCACATTACATCCAGTTATCATATCTTTAGCCTCCTCTGGTTTGTGAAGGTTTTTCAGATTTTCTGTGGTTTCAATAACTTAGAGGGTATTAAAGACTATTGGTCAGTCATTTTGTAGAGTCTCCTTCTATTGGAACTTGTCAATGTTTTTATCACGATTAGACCAGAGTGTTGAGTTTTGAGACAAAGATCAAAAAGGTTAAGTGGCATTCTCATCACATTTTATCATGGATGCATATTATCAGCATGACATATTACTGATTGTGGTAACTTTGATCAACTGGCCAAGGTATCACTTGCCAAGTTTCTCCACTATAAAATGACTATTTCCTACATTTTCATTCTCTAATATTTGATAACAAGTCTCGTATCATACCCAAGTGGTGGAAAGTTAAGCCCCACCTCCCCATAAATGGATATTTTCACATAAACTATTTGAAATTTTTCTCTTCAGGAGATTTGTCTTTCTCCTTCATTTACAAAATTATTCAATAATTATGTCAGTGCAGACTCATGGGTATTTATTTTATACTTTGAGCCATAACTCAATAGCACATTACCTGTTTTGTTACTCAAAATGTTCTGGTGGTATATATTGGGAGCCTTTCCAAGTTGTCTTCTGTGTCCCTTTGACATTTTGTTTTTCATTGCTTGCTTCCTTACTTTCTGGTACTACAAGATGCTCTAGACTCATTGGTATACTCCCCAGCCTAGTCCTAGATATAATAATTTCTCCAAAGAACCCTAATTCTTTCTATTGGCAAATGGCATTAGAAACCAAGATCCAGACACTGGGCTTGCTCATTGCTAGACTGAGCATTCTTGCTTCTATGTCCTCTTAGTGGGCAGAGCTAGGAAAGATATGCATGCATATCTACTCATGTGTACATACATATCTATAATTATTTCTGTATCTGTCCATCTGTACTATAGTAAGCTAAACAAGCATCCATGCTGATATCCTTCACTGTCATCCAGTACAATGTGATTTATTAGGGCTTTTTAGTAAAAAGCCTTTTGCTTACCTGTACCACCCTCTCCATCAGTAAGAAGCCTGGCTCCCACCCTCCACCTCCATGCGTGTGTTTGTTCAACTCTCATTTACAGGTATAGCAGTTTTAGAGTTGATAACCCATTCCCACCTAAGAAACAATTTTACCAACTAGAGTACAGTATGTTTGTGCAGATCCTTTTGTCTTTAGTCTTACCGTTTCCTGTCATAGCCATTTTCCAAAGTTACTCAACTTGGCACTAATTTTCCCACACTGTTCAGTAATACGTGTTGTGTTAAAGTGCCAACTTTGTGGTAATTTGTTACACAGTGCTAGAAAAATAATACCCTGTTATGTAGCGACAATGTTCCCTTTGACTAGTTTTGAGATTTCGTAGGTTCTAGAGTATTCCATAATCATTCAGATTTCCTGTGGTCTCCTTGTTCTCCCCACACATTGGAGCTCATGGAGTCCAGCTCCTACTTCCGCTATTGCTCTAACCAGTCCTCAGACCTCTCATCGAAACTATTGGTTAATTTGTGATCTGCCAAATCTTGGCGACTTTTCTCCACTCAGTGGTGTTTGGGTCTTAAGAGATATTTTGCCATCTACATTTACTGTTAAAATTTTTTGGATTTTGATTTTTTTTTTTCTATCTTGTTTCTATGGGCTCTTAAAAAGAGGTACAGAAACTATATTATCACCTCTTCTGCCTTTCCACATTTTAGTGCTCTTTTTGAAAAGTATTTATTTTTGACTAATGAGTTTGCAAGGGACTTTTGTCATCATCTATAAGATGAGAAGAGGTGACTGAGGTCTTAAATACAAGGCATCACAGTTAATTATGGAGAAAGAATGAGAGCCAGGGACTCCAGATAAATAAGACAAATACATTCAGCATACTTTGCTGCTTCTCTTATGCCATTCAGAAATGTCTTTCCGTGTTTGGTGAGAGGCAGGATTTTTGCTCTCAAAATGAATCTGGTTGTTTTAGGAATAATTATCAAATATTCTAAAACATTGAATTTCACGAGAAAAGACAGATGTGTATGGAAAATCTGAGCCTCTCATTGTTCTGCTTATGTTATACCTTGTTTTTTACTATGCCAATTTCATTTAATGCCTAGAACAGTAATTCTCAAATGTAAATGTGTATGGATCATTTTTAGGTGTTTTAAAATGTTTGGTCCGGTAACTCTGAGGTGGTACTTGAGGGTTAGCATTTCTAATGAGCTTCCAGGTTGCATTAGTGTTGACGATCCATGAAACTCACCTTGAGTGGCAAGGACCTAGAGCAATGGTACCCAATCTTTTTTGGCATCAGGATGCATTCTGTGGAAGACAGTTTTTCCACGGACCTGCGGGACAAGGTGCAGGGAGTGGTTTTGGAATGAACCAAGCACATTACATTTATTGTGCACTTTATTTCTATTATTATTACATGATAATATATAATGAAATAATTATACAACTCACTGTAACATAGAATCAGTGGGAGCCCTGAGCTTGCTTTTTTGTAGCTAGATGTTCCCATCTCATGGCAATGAAAGACAGTGACAGATCATCAGGCATTAGATTCTTGTAAGGAGCATGCAGTCTAGAGCACTCGCATGCACAGTTCGCAATAGGATGCACACTCCTGCGAAAATCTGATGCTGCCGTTGATCTGAGAGGAGGCGGAGCTCAGACAGTAATGTGAATGATGAGGAGCATCTTTAAATACAGATGAAGCTTCACCCGCTGGCCCACTGCTCACCTCCTGCTGTGAGGCCACATTCAGGCCATGACTGGTACTGGTTCATGGTCTGGGATACTGGGGACCCCTGACCTAGAAGACTCATTAATGGATTTAAGGTAGTTGTGCATTTTCTGATTTTATACATACATACAGAGCAGGGGCAGAAAGCAAGATAAAGAGAGATAATTCATAGTTTTCATAACATTTAAAAGGATTTATGTACTAAAAATGTTAAGAACCATTGTCCTACAAGATAAAGTTCAAATTCATGAAGATAAATGTAAAATCCTTCTTTCCATTTTGTTTTTCTCCATTGTCCTTTAAGTATTTCGTAGTCCAGCCATGCTCAGAATTTGTAATACAGTCTAGAATCATACATGATTTCTAATAACTACTACTTCATATAGAATTAGCCATATTTTATTCTCACAAATCACCTTTTATATACATCCATTCATTCTTTCAGCAAGCATTTACTAAATACTTTATATATATAATGTTTTGTAGTAAGTATGAAGCATGTAAAAATAGGCAACAGTCTCTATTTGTGAATCTTTGTAGTCAGAAACTGCTGTAATTATTTGTTAAGGATTATTTGCCCTAGTGGAGTAATTACCCTGGAACCAAGTGTAGGTTGGTTGAATAGGTGAGAAAGAACGAACGAAAGGGAGAGAGGAAGGAAGGAAGGAAGTAGGAAGGAAGGAAGGATGGAGGGAGGGAGGGAGGGAAGGATGGAAGGAAGGGAAAGAAAGAACAACAGAGAAGGAGGGATGGAGGAAAGGAAGAAGAAAAAGAGAGAGGAATGGAGAAAGAGAGGGAGGAAGTAAGGAAGGAAGAAAGGAAAGAAGATGTAAAAAAGAACCAGGGTTGCAGGTGCTGAATTTCAATTGGAAAGTCTGAAGAGTTGTGCTATTTGTTAGAAATAATACAATTTGTTGGAGTGGCATTTATCACTTTTAAGATAGATAATTTTAAATATTTTTTTGTAAGTGAAGATTTATAATATCAGGAAGCTGTATAAGAAATTGTTAATGTGCCATCAAAAGCCATTTTTTTAATCCTATGCCACATTCCATTATTTTTTATCCTAAACAAAAGAGAACTATTAAGAAATAAAATTAGCATTAGTCTCTTTTCCAATTTCTGATTTGGAAGGAAGCTATCCAATAGAATGGCAGGTACTAGCAAGAAAACTTGGGGACGTGATATTTCAGTGGGATTGCCATGTTTCACTGACACAAATTCTCATTTGGTTTTCCCAAAGGCTTCTGATCATTGGGTTTATAAAGGTGTGAGATAGGGTCTCCAAAGCCTGGCTTATAATTTGTAATGGTCTATTTTTGTTCAGGGGAGTTGTTGCTGCTAGACATGTGCCTTCATTGCTAGGACCTTTATGCAGATATGGGAAATGGAAGCCTAGTGGGAGACACTGGAAGGAAATTTTGCAGCTTGAGCCACAAAATTGCTAATAGTGGGGAAAGGTCCATTTGTTTTGATAATCCCTGTGGAATGTATTCCATGGGATGAACTAAAAATAAATAATTCCTACAGCATGCTAAACTATTGTGAGGAAGTACAGTGAGAGGTGGGTTGACATATGAGAGCAAACAATAACAAAAATATTTTACCAAGACTACTTACAAAATAAGTCACCAAATGTATGTACAGGCATTTGAAGTTTGATCTGGTGGCAGGGTTTTAAAGAATATTCCTTGTCCACCTCAGTGTATTTAATTTCCTTCTACTCATTGTACCAAGGTTTGGCCTCATTATAGTCATGTTATTCCAGGTGAATTGAAAAGAAGTTGCATAGTTACCTTGCCATTATTAATCACTGCCTCTATTGTCAAAAGCTATTTGCAGATATTTTATCTCATTCTATCTAAAAATTATTCTGATGTACTTATGGTTTGCTCTTCTTTTGTACTACAATTTGGTACATGAAAATGGTGCTCTACAAGTCAGGGAATAGTGAAAGTAATAATTTGTCCACATAAATTAGACTCTGATGTACTAATATTCTCTAATGTCTCTCATATTCGTCTTTGCATCACCAACCACTGTGGATTTTTTCAAATGTGCAAAGAAAATTGCAGCTATTTAAAATAACCTAGAGATGGAGAATGATAGGCAATATCCTAACTACCTTAGCCCTTTACATTTCAACAGCCTTGTTGCCAAGGAAACCACTTGGGACTTTAGGAAAATTTGTGGATATTTAAAATGGATTGTGCCTGTACATAGATAGACACTTGTGCAATTCACATTGCAGAATAAAAAGCTTCCAGCCCTGCAATATTAAGCCCAGAATTTCAAGGACTGAAAATGGAAAATAACAAAATGCAAAGGTTTATTCACTTACATGCCAACATGTATGCTGTTTATAGTATTTCAGATTATTATTAGGCTTGGCTGTTAAAAAATAGAATCTATCTAGAAGAATAAACAATGCAATATAAACCTCATAAAGCTTACACTTTTATTTGCATTTGTGATTTGCAATTTTAACATTGTATCACCATTTTAACAATTAGTTTCCAAGGTATGATGCAGTTTCTAAAATCTAAGCGGGAATGCAGATAAATTCCTTGCTGACTTGGCTGGAAATTGACTGAATTCTATATAAATACAGACGTGAATCTTTATTCATAATACTGTAAGTAAAATGCAGACATTAGAAGGGAAAGAAGCTAGGCAGACATACCAAAACCTGTTAAGAGAGTTTTTCAGTTTCTATGTGTTTCTGTCTGCCTTCTTATTTTTATTCATTTACAACTTTCTGCTGAAGATGGGATATTCTTAGTGGAAAACTGCAGAATAGAAAGCAGGTATACAAATGGACTTTCATATGTTATTTTCACGTATACTCATTGTCAATTTTTGAAACTATTCTCAGTCTTGCTCTCCCTAGACATGCAGGATGACTTTCTCATATTCTCCTTACATTTCCATCTCATGGGAGATTCAGCTTCACCCCACCAGTTCATCTTAATGAATTCAAGAGCATCCATACAGAAGGTCTGCAAAGCGCAAGCCTCTGGTCTGACAATATGTATGTTTGTTTTAACAAAGGTTTAGCCGAGGGATGGTGACATGGGAGCTCTGACCTTTGATAGTTCCAGAGTGTGAATAGTGAAAATTAATAAAGTCAGAAGTAAAAAGCTGAGTAATGGTTAATTTTAATGTGCCAACTCGACTGCACCAAAGGTGTCTATATATTTAGTGAAGCATTATTCCAGTTGTGTCTGTGAGAGTGCCTCTGGAGGAGATTAACATTTGGATTGGTGGACTGAATAAAACAGATTGCCTTCCCCAACGTGGATGGGCATCCTCCACTCAGCTGAAGGCTCTATAGAACAAAAGGCTAGGTAAGGGAGAATTTACTCACTCTATCTGACTGACTTCAAGCCTGGACATTGGTCTTCCCTTGTCTTCAGACTCACATTCGGACTGGAACTTATATCATTAATTCTCCCAGGACTGTGCTGTCTTCAGATCTTGAGACTACTCAGCCTCTATAATTTCATGAGCCAATGCCATAAATTTCTTTACACACATATATATGTTATGTATATACATCTATACACACACACACACATTTTACATTTATGCATATATACATAACATTGCATATATATCTATATATTTTTTGTGTATAAAACATATTTCCCTTCAGTTCTGTCTCTGTCTGGGGAAGCCAGAGTAAGACATATGTATAACTTAATAATATACAGTTTCTGTATCTTTTAATAATTCAACATTATGAGGTGTTACAATTTCAATCACATTCATTCATGGACATGTGTTTTTGGCAAAAGATAAACATTTATATAAACATAACTTTTAGATACTAGCTGAAGATTCACTGTGAACCCAACTAGCTAACTTACCTATTCTAAATTCTTTCTAGAATTATTTAAATGATAGAAAAAATAGAGATATCGTGCATCAGGATACAGAATTAATGGAGAGTATAATTTACCTAAAAACAACATGGAGGAATTTCAGCTAGATATCTTCCAGATAGGGTTCAATTGAAAATTTAAAAACAACAACAACAAAGTAAAAACAAAAAGACAAGAGAGGAATATTTGGATGCAGCAAATGAACCTGACTGCTAGAGGCAGGAGCTAGAAAGAGGGGTAACCAGAGAACATTTGCCTTAGAATTCTTTTCTCCAGTAAGGATACGAATATTAGAACGTAATCTATAGGGAACTCCAGAAGCATCTCCAGGAAGAAAACCCAGTGGGCATCAACAGCTGTTTTCTGCCCTCCTCAGCATAGCTGGGCTTTTCTCTGGATCAGCAGGCCTGCTGCAAGCTACAGTGGGCACTGATACCAACTAGACTTTGAAGAGAAAAGGTTAATATATGCACTTGATTTTGGAGATATTGGTTACTGATAATCATTCTACCACTTGTGTGTGGGTAGAGAGGGAAAAATCATAACACATAGCATATAAAAAGAGCACACACAATAAGATGAGGTGAGCTCAGCCCCTCAAAATTAGAGGAAAAAACCTACTTAAAAAGTTTTTTTACAAACCTACAGAATAAAGAAGTAGATTTTAAAAAGTGCCTGCTTTGTCTTGCAGTAAAAAGAAAAAGAATTGAACACCATGAAACAAGAGATGAAAGATGAGAGGATAAGACAACAGACTGAGATATAAAATGGAGCTAGCTGGGAGCCAGACAGAAGGGCAAAAGGAGCTGAATGAGATAAGGAAAAAATGAAAGGAAACTCAAGATACAATAACTAATTTTAAAACTGCTTTGAAAGCAGTAAAGAGAAGAATCCATACTGTAAAAACTGAATCGGTGATGTGGAAGCTGAACTTTTGAGCCTCTTAATTTTTTTATTATTAAGCAATAAATTGCTCAGAGTTAGACCATGTTTTCAAAAATTAAAAACATAAAATTAGCCATAGAAAAAAATGAATGAGAATTACGGCAGAAATTGATATATTTTTGAAAAAACAAATAAATTTTAAAATAACCATTTTATTAAAAAATTAGGAAAGTACAATGTAGCTGGGAAGCCTCTAAGTAGTATAGTTAAGCAAAAAAGAAAGAAAGAAAGAAATCTAAGATACATAAATTTTAAAAGGTTAAAAATAAGCAAGGGAAAATAAACAGATATATGGAAACATAAGAAATAAATGCCTATGCTAATACTTCTTAAAAGCTTAGTGAAACTCAGTGTTATAAGGCGGTATAAATTAACGAAAACGATCTTCCCAGTGTTTAGTGATTTAACAGAATAATAATAACAAAAAATATTTGATAATTGATACTCCAGATTTCCCAAGGAAAGTTTTCAGATTCATTTGGTACTATAATTTCTTCGAAATCCACAAGAAACAAAACATTTTCTCCTGGAAATGGTTCCAGGGCATAGAAAAAGAAGAAAATTGTGTTAATTTGTTTTTAGAAGATAACATAACCCATTAACCAAAAATAAGACAGCAAAACCTAAAGATAGAACCTAATTAAGAATATTTTTAATGAAAAACTAGAAAAGCAAATCCAGAATGTTAATAGTTAAGTAATAAAAACATAACCAACTAGGCTCCAGTCTAGTTAGATAATGGAGAAACAGCATGAGAAACTCTATTAATATGTGGTAATATCAGATAAAGAATAAAAATGGCATCATCATTATAGTTGCTGAAAAGGATAAAAGTGATATTTCCCAACAGAAAAACAGTCTGTTAATAATACAAAGACAGTGCATAAAACTCTTAAAATCGCAGTGATGTTAGTTCTTCCTAAAATTACCTACAGATTCAGTTCAATCTCAGTTTAAATCTCAGCAGGTATGGAAGCGTGTGTGTGTGTGTGTGTGTGTGTGTGTGTGTGTGTAAATAGATAAGCTTATTCTAAGATGTATATGGACAATCCTAGAATATATAAGCAAGTGTAGAAGAACAAAGTTTAATTTTTCATTAATTAGTAATATACAGTAAAAAAAAAAAAAAGGCAGTGGAGTGTTTGCTCAACTATAGATAAGTAGAATAAAAATCAGAACAGAGTTAGAAAGCAGGTTAAGAGTAGTAGAAGTCAGAAAGAAGTGAGGGTGTGTCTAGGGTATTTCAGGCCCTTACAAGGAATTTGTCTTTAATCTGAATAAGATGGGAAGCCATTGGAGTATATTGAACATAATGATAAGATCTTATTTATGTTTTTAAATGATCACTCTGGTTGTTGTGTTAATAACAGATAGTACAGGGACAAGGATGAGAGCTGGGAGAACAATAAGAAATCTACTGCATTATTCAGTTAAGAGAGAATGATGATGAGAAGTGGTTGGACACTACATATATTGCAAAAGTGAAATAAGAAGACTGCAGCTATAGAGATATAAAGGAAAGAGCACAGTTAAGAACTAGGTCTAGATTTTTGGCTTAACAAAAACTAGAAAGATGATAGTGCCATTTATTGAGTTTGAGGCAAATTAAGAGGAGTAATTTGAGAAACAAAAATCAAAACTTCTCTTTAATGCCTTCTCTGTTGATATCTCATTACTTCTCAGGCAGAAATCTACAAATCCGGAGTGTCAGTATGAAAGCTCAGGAGAATGCAATTATCAAGAGTATAAATTAAGAAGAGATAGAGTTTGAGGACTGAGTGCTGAAAAAAACAGACAGACTCAGGAAAGTGACACAGGAAGTGAACTCTATAGTTTGCTTAAGAACATAGTGAACAGAAGCAAAATAAAGAAACTTTACTCAGAAGAAGAAAGAGATCAAACTGCCAAGTCCTGCTCAGGTTAAACTATCTGAGCCCAGCAAGATGAATATTAGATCTGGCAAGTGGATGTCATTGTTGACCTAGAAATGTTTCTGTAGAGCAATGGGGATGAAATTCTGATCAAAACATGTAAAAGAGAGACTGAGACACTTCCATTTCTAGTCATATGGTTGTCTAGATTTTGCAGGAAAAAAAAAATGTTTTCTAGAGCAGAACACCTAAAAAGACTGCCTAAAATATAAGTAACATCTTTCAAAGCATGGCTGAGCTGTCAGTAAAGTAGAGAAACAACTAAAATGAGAAACAATAAAGATGTGTCATTGCAAAAGAGTATACCCTAAAGACACTGCTCTACTCTTGAAGCCTAAATCTGGGTTTAATGACCAACAAGCATTAGGAGACAAAGACAAATTTTGGGCCTATGCAAGTTGGAAGTCAGGATAGGGATCAAGTATTAAGCCAGGATACTCTTAGTAGATTCAGTAGTTAAAAATTCACTTCAAACACAAATACTTGATTATATTAGTCTTTGTCATAGCTGAGAGGTCTGATGGAGAAAGAAATTTATGAGAATTCCTAAACAAAAACCAATATATATGTGACCTGAAGACCAGAATGTACATCCCGTGTTCCCAAGCCAAAATTTACAGTAAAGTGGTCACAGACTTGGAGTGTCACCAGTCACCTAGCAAAAGCAAAGTCAAATTCTCACTGGAAGAGTGTATTATAATCTGTATCACCTGAGAATTTGAACAGATTTTAAAAAGCAGCATGAGTGCTCTCTCTCTCTCTCTCTCTCTCTCTCTCACACACACACACACCACTCCTCACAAGAAATCAAGCCATCAAGTACAAAAGCCAGCAGAAACAAAGCCCATGAAAACTGCATATTTTTGTATGATCACATTCATAATATAAAATTAACATTTGTCAAACACTTTAAAACACTTGTTTCTGCTGGTTGTTGTTCAAATACTTTAGATATAAAAGAAGGAATTCAGAAGTAAAGTAAAAGTACGAGACATTACCAACAGCAACCTGGATATTTTTAAAAAAGAACTAAGTAGAGCATCTGGAAAAAATATAATAATTGAAATTAAAAATCATATATTTATAGTAGAAAACAGATTAGACACACTTTAGGAGATTGTGATGGTCAGTTTTATGTGTCAAATTGTCTAGTCGTCCCCAATTAGTTAATCAAGGTATGCTGTTGTGAAGGTATTCTGTAGCTATGACAAAAGTCTGTAATCAGCTACCATGAAGTAACAGGGATTCTTCTATGTCAACTTGGCTAGTTTTATGTGTCAGCTTGGCTAGTCATCCCCAATTATTCAATCAAGTACCAATCCAGGCTTGTTGTTATGAAGATATTCTGTACACGTGACTCAAGTCTGTAATCAGTTGTCATGAAGTAATGCAGATTTTTCTGGACAATCTGGATGCACCTGAGTAAGTCACATGAAAGATTTTAAGAGCAGATCTAAGGTTTCCCTGAAGAAAAAGAAATTCTGCTTGTGGGACAGGAGCTGTAGCACAAGTCAGGAAGTTACAACCTGTCTTTCCTAATAGCCTTTTCTGTGTATTTGAACTTTCCTTGCTAGCCCCAGCATCTCATAAGCCAACTCTCTGCAATAAGTCTCTTAACATATATCTCCTACTTGTTCTGTTTCTTTGCTTGCACCATGTGACTGATGGAGAGGTGGTTAATGAACTGAGAAAAGATTTGAAACTACCCAAATGTAATACAAATATGGAAACTTTGAAAGTAAGAGATACAAAGGATAGAAAATAAAATCCAATACACACTTTGTTATATTCAGAAAAGAACAATAAAGAGAGTAGTCAAATGAAATACAGAAATAAATATTGCCTGTATTTTTACCAGAATTGATAAAAGATACCATGAAGGTTAATTTTACGTGTCAACTTGGCTGAACTATCATGCCCAGATATTTCCTCAAACAGCAATCTAGATGTTGCTATGAAGGTATTTTTTGGATGTGCTTGATATTTAGCTCACTATACTTGGAGCAAAGAAGGTTACCATCCGTAATGTGGTTGAGCTGCATCCAATCAGTAGAAAAGCATAACAGAAAAAACTGAGCACCACTGTGAAAGAGGAATTCTGCTTCCAGACTGCCTTAGGATTCCAGCTTCAATGACAACTGTTCCCTGGGTCTCCAGCCTGTCAGCCTGCCCTACAGATTTTTGACTTGTCAATCCCCAAAATTCTGTGGGCCAATTAAATCTCTTTCTTAGTCTCTCTGTTACACACACACACACACACACACACACACACTCTCTCTCTCTCTCTCTCTCTCTCTCTCTCTCTCTCTCTCTCTCTCTCTCGCTCTTATACACCTTACTAAATGTCTTCTCTGGAGAACCCTGACTAATAAAGATATTAACATTTAGATTAAAGAAGCTAAAAACTTCAGGATAAAATGATATATTCACATTTCAGGGAATCTACAAATCTCCAAAGGCAAAAAATAACATTTCAAAAGTAGTCAGAAAAAAACTACCTACAAATGAACGTTAATTAGAGTGACAGTGGAATTCTCAAGGCAAAAACGGAGCAAATGAGAACTGGAAAATTTGTTTTAAATTAAATAAAAATTAATACATACGTAAAATACCTTGAAAGTCTCATAAAAACAGCAGTAATCAGTATTATATAACTTTAAAAATTATATTTTAAGGAAAAGGTGAAGTGATTATCAAAGGGGAAAAACAGAATATATTCATTAAGAATAGACATTCACTAAAAGGAAAATCTAATGGATATGCTTCAGAAAAAGAAGGAAAAATGGTCCTCAAAGAAAATCTGTGAAATGTTAGAAGAAAGGATGAGTAAAATTAAATAATAAACTTTCTGATGATCCCAAATTTTGTGGCTGATTAAATGATAATGATTATGCCTAATTTTTAAGCTTAAAGAATAGGGGAGGGATAGCATTAAGAGAAATACTTAATGTAGATAACAAGGTGATGGATGTAGCAAACCACCATGGCAAGCGCATACCCATAAAACAAGCCTGCACATTCTGCCCATATACCCCAGAACTTAAAGTATATTAAAAAGGAATTATGACAGAGGAAAGAATCCTGACAACCAGAGCAAACAAATCAGAAGAGATTTAATAAGAGCAAAACATTTTCTCAGAAGAGTAAATATATTGATGAGATTACATTATTTTAAATATACAGGTTAAACTTTCTAAGAAGAAAGTAGACTAAAGCATGTATATTTCTAGCAGGTAAGGAAAAGACTAAGAAAGAGGAAACAAAAAAGGAAGAAGGAAGAGAGAACGGAGTGGAAGTAGAAAAAACAGAAAGCACAAGAGTGACAGACGGAAATATAACAGTAATCACAATCCATTTAAAGGGACAAAAATCTTCAATTGAAAAACTAGAAAGTAAATTAAACTGAGCAATGTAGTGTATATGAGAAATGTATTTTAAAAATAAAGACTCAGAAAAGATGAAAATTAAAAGTCTGGGTAGAATTAGGAAATCAAACTACATAGGAATTTGAATAGGGGAAGTTCAATATAAATAAAACAAAACTTAAGATAAAGCTGTAATTCTAAAGATACAATGAGAACTCTATAGGATATTGTGTTAGGATTCTCCAGAGAAACAGAAAGAATAGGATATACAGAGATATGTAGAAAGAGATTTATTATAAGGCATTGGCTCAAGAGGCTGTGGAGGATAGGAAGTCCCACAATCTGCCCTCTGCAAGCTGGACAGCCAGGACAGGAAATGGTGCAATTCCTGTTGAATTCTGAATGTCCAAGAACTAGGGATCAATGGTCCAGTCCCAGTCCAAGTCTGAAGGTCTGAGAATCAGGTGTGCTGATGTCTGATGGCAGAAGATGGATGCTCCAGCTCAAGCAGAGAGTGAATTCACCTTTCCTCCACATTTTTGTCTTAGGTGGATCCTCAGTGGATTGAATGGCGCTTACCTACACCGGTGAGGGCAGATCTTCTTTATACAGTCTACTCCTTCAAATGAGCAAATGCTAATCTCTTCTAGAAACACCCTCACAGACATACCCAGTAGTAACTTTTTTTAAAACCACTTATCTGGGCATTCCTTGGCCCAGTCAGGTTGACATATAAAATTAACCATCACAGGTACCTATGGAAGAAGAACACCCAAGAGAAGACTAAGTTGGAGGATCTCAAGGCTGGATGACAGATGTCACTGAAGAAGCTGTGATTGTTTCCCATGGATGGTGCAGTTTGCTGTTCCTAATTCACTGTATAAGCAGAGAAAAATCCTCCATGTGCAGGTGAGCTGAGTTGTTAGGTTGGTATGTAGCAGGAGTTAGGGCACTGGGAGCCTACTATCCAGGAGCATGAAGTTTGTGTCAGGAGAAACACAGGAAACCAACCCTCTGAAATGTAGGTAAGCCAAGGCTGGTGAACATTAAGCTTACAATTTTCTGTTTCACTTATCCCTAAACATTAATGGAGTATGGGTAGTCAGACATTGTCAGAGGATGCAATAGTGAGTGTGTAGAGTGCTCTTGCCCTCATGGGACCAAATGTAATGTTTGGCCCTCTGAAAAAGTAACAGTATATTATTATTTATGGGTGCATTTATTTATTTACTTATAATTTTGGAGACAAAGTTTCACTCTGACACCCAGGCTGGAGTGCCATGGCATGATCCTAACTCACTGCAGCCTCGACCTACTGGGCTCAAGTGATCCCCTCGCCTCCAGCCTCCCAAGTAGCTGGGAGCTGTGCCACCACCATGCCTCACTATTTTTCATTTTGTAGTTGAGACATGGTTGCACACTGTTACAAAGGCTGGTCTCAAAATCATGAGCTCAAAAGATCCTCTTGCCTAGGCTTCCCAAAGTTGTGGGATCACAGGTGTGAGCCACTGCTCCCAGCCAAGAACAGTATATTACACTCCAGAAATAACACCGTATCCCATATTAAAGACAAGTAAATACATTATCCTTTAGCTTTGATATTATCTAATTTAACATCCCAATTTGTTTACTTTTCAGAGAATCAATTTTCTCTCTTTAAACACCGCTGCTTCTCTTTTGTGAAAGATCTCCAACATTTTTTATATGACTTTAGCACAGTGAATGTAACAGAACACATAAGTAAATGAACATTGACATTTTTATCTGGCTCATTCTCATAAGATTCCTCTTTTGGATGTGTTTAAAGCAGGTTAACCTTCGTGTCCAAGCAGTCCTTGCCAAATCTGCATTTGTTCTGGAGTTTGTGCTTCTTTTCTCCTGTTTTATTTTTTCCTGCTTATATCTTAATTGGAGAATTCTTGTTTTCTACAACATAATTGAAATACTAAGTAAATCATTTTTTAGCGACATTTGATGTCAGAGGACAGTCTTAAAGTAACATTCATATTAGCCCAAGTTTTTCCTAAGTCATTCCTTTTGGTATTTGCCTTCAAGTTATGCTTATGACTCATCGAAGAATCACAAGGCACATGCTCCAGAGCAGGATGTCATTTGATATAGAATTAAGAACCTTCTTAAAATTATATACACATATGTATTTTATCTTATATGCCCCTTGTGCCTATGTAACCTGTCTGTGACTTATGTTCTTGGCAAAGATAGGTGTTGTACCTGAAACTTTTCTAGAAGATCACTAGATTGATTCTAATTATTTTATTATCTTCACAGTTTTACATATTGAACCTCTCTAATTTACAGAATAAACTTTTTTTGCTTCTTCTAAAAATAGGAACAGCATCATCTTCTCTAATTCTCCCATAAATTATCAAAGGAACAGATTTTTATTATCTCCCATCTTCTAAGTAATTTTTTTTTAATAAAGCCTAGTGTGGATCTCTGACTTTCTCCATGTCACTGCTGGCACATTTGATTCAGACCTTTTTTTTTTTTTTTTTTTTTTTAAAAAAAAAAACAAATCAGATAATAGAAGGAGGAATCAGGTATTGACCTACTGTTTCAGACTATCTGAGCGAACAGTACTCTGTTTACCTTCAATGAATGTTTGTCATACGTTGTTTTCAGAATACTGGAAGGTTCTAATCTTGTCTCCAACACCTTTTTCTTGACTGATCTAGGTCAGTCACCTACATTCTCTCTGAGACTCAGTTTTCTCATTGACCAATGAGAGAAGATGAACTTGAGAATCTGAAGCCAATTTCAACTCAAAAGTTCAATGTTGTTTTGTATTTCACTTAGACCAGTGAACTATTTTTATTATAGCTATAAAAAGTGATTGAGATGAGCTTGGCCTAGTCTATCCAAGCCGTTGCATGTGTATATACATATGTAGATATAGCCAGGTGGAGAAGGAACTAGTAACTGACAGCAACACAGGACATTTATGTAGATCTTTGTTTTCACACAGCATGTGGGCAAGTGGAGATAGTGCAGTTTTTATTTAATCAATCCAGAGCACAGCTATGTGTGTGCTCTCATTGCTCTGCTTAAAATTCTCTTATGTTTTGTCCAAAAGTGACCTGTTCTATTTCATATATGAAAGCTTCACATTAAAAGAATATGAGGTAGCAAATATCGTTACTGAAGCGCTGTTGGCAGCTGAAATCACTGACAACTTCCTGGCTGTGATTCATAATCTATATCGGTGCCTTTGAGACAGTGGGCTATTGATTTTTCCCTGTCTATAATCCAAGACCATATACAGAGCTTGTTAGACATCTGTGGGAATATAAACTGAGTTTTGATACAAGTTAGGAAGGTTCTCTTAGCAGTGCACTTAGTTTTTGTCTTAGAAAAATCTTTACACAACTGTAATCTTGGTGAACTTTTTAAAAATAAACCATTCAATGTAGACCAGGTCACAGACTTTGAAATAGAGAATAGTGTCAATGTTTTGTTGTTGTTTGGGGGTTTTTTTTGTGGGGAGGTATTGTTTTGTGCCTAGAATTTAAATAAAATTACTGTCTCAAGTAAGCAGGATTAAAACTGAGACCCAGTTATTTTGGGTTTGGCCATGATTATGTAATACCATGGGCTGCTGGTTCTTTCTCTAAACCCTGGCTAAGCTATTGGGGAAAATACAAATATAGAAACAAAATGTATTGCTACAGATGGGTCAAGAATATAAAATATGTTTAATAATATACAAAAATAGACATAAGAAATGTCAAGGCAAGAGCAGCAGTAACAACAAACTAGAAATATCTGAGTCAATGGATAATTTCTCTGAACTACTATATGTGGGACTGAGAGAGTGGTTTGAACTGCTAGATCCAACTCCAGAGAGTGCTATTTACATCAGTCATGATGTGAAAGTTGTCCCCTAACTTTATACAACCCAGAGACCTTGAGTGGGTGGCTCCAACGTGAAGCACAGTGTGGCTGACATTCTGTGAGTAGGAACTGAAGAAAAATCATTTGATTTTTTTCTCTTTTCTTTCCCACACTCCTGCATTCTGCCAATAATTTCCCGTTCCAGTCCCGTGGCATTCTAGAATAATGGCTTAAACCACTCATGCAAGTGTCTAGAGATGTAAAATCAGGAAAGTATAAAATGTGGCAAGGTGAGAATTTGAAGAAAGTAAGTGCATCTCTTGGGCACTCATTCCTTTACCCTTCTACCTCCAAACAGTCCAGCTTTGTGGAGGTATATGCTCCCACCAGGGCTGCTTCTCTTGGAGGTGAGCCGGTGGATGACAGAGTGATGAACTAGAATTGTGATGTGCCTGATCATCCCCACCCAAGACATCAACCCTTTCCCTCTCCTCATCAGAGACTAGGGTGTGGGCTTCTAACTTCCCCAAACCTTTTCTAGGAAAGAATTCTACAGCCCAAAATGAATCTATTCTCACAAGCCAAAATAATGAGACACAAGAAGCCAAGTAATATATATCACCCAAAGCAGAAGTATTAATTACTACAGATGGGTCAAGAATATAAAATAAGTTTAATAATATACAAAAATAAATAATAAAAAATATTAGCAAAACAATTCATAAAACCCCAAGTGAAACCAGCACCTATGAAAATTAGATGTAAAATATTAGCCAGTTGATAGAGAATATATATGGCTTCAGATTAACAAAATGACAGTGTTTTACAAACTTGGAATATGATTAGTTCAAATCTATGCATCTAAGTTCCAAAAAGTAAAATAAAATCAGTGAAATGGGATCAAAAGTTCAGAAATTTCATGACTGAAGGAAAACATATAAAGGACTTAATGTAATAGATATTGAGAGAAAAAGGTATGTGCAGGGAAGAAACTTTAACAGTTTTATTAGAAAAAAATAATAAAGACATAATTGAAATAAATCCTTCTCATTGGAAAATAAATTCCTAGATAAATAAATAAAAAGAGTTGTCATATTCCAGAAAACAACAGTAAAAATAGATTATTGTCTACAGATGTATTACAAAATACCTCAAAAATTAGCAGCTGAAAACAAGAAACATTTATTATCTTTCAGTTTCTGTGGTTCAGGAATCTTAGCATAACCTTCAATAGGTGCCTCTGGCTCAAGATGTCTTGTGTGATTAGGGGGCAATTGCAGTCATCTCAAGGTCTGATTGGAGCTGTAGCAATATAGGCCTGTCTGCAGGGCTCCCTCACAACATGGCAGCTGGGTGTGTGATACAAGAGAAAGTGAGAGAGTGAGAGCACTCTAGATGAAGGCCACAATGTTTTTAAAGTCATATATTGCATGTGACATCCCATCATGTCTACTGTATTTATTTGTTATAAGCAAGTCAATAAATGCAGGCCATACTGAACACGAGGAACTACAAGGGCATGAATGTGAAGAGGCAACCATTATTTGGAGTCATTTTAGTTTGCTTACATAAATTGTTTTGATTCAATAATATTACTGAAGATTTTACATGTGCTAAACACTTTGCTATCCAAAAATATTAAAATTTTCAAGTTAAAATATACTGTAAGATTCTATTCAGAAAAAAAAATGAAGAAATGATAACCACAAAGAGAATTACTGGCTTAAACATCACTGTGACACCAAATTTCAGAGAACAGAATTTTCAGGGTAATACATTAATTTCCCATAAACACATTTCACTGTCAGTCAAGACATCTTGGTTGTGAAAGTGACAAAAAGACATTCTCATATGTATACCAAAAAAATCACCTGTAATCTTCGACATAAAACTTGGAGATATATTCCAGCTAAAGAAGATAATAAAACTTATTAGTGCACAGATATGTAAGAGAATTGTGATATGTAAAGAATTGACACTTATGCCTGTCTTCTCAGAATATATCCTTGCTAAATAATTCAACAAATTCAAATATTATATGGGTAATCCTGTTATTATATTAGGCAACAAACAAAAAAACAGACAAATAGGTATTAAAATGCTATAAAAAACATTAAAATGATCACGAATTATATTGACATTCGAAGCCATTTTCCATGAAGTGGAATTTTTATTGATATGGAAAATATTTATGATTGAATCTTAGGTAAAATAATGCAAAATTTACATATATTATACGTTTTTCATAATATCAGTAACAGCTCTTAAAAATACTGCAGGAAAACATATCAAAGAATTTGGTTATATATCCTTATAATTTTAAATAATGAGGAGTATTTTTAATTTTTACTTTATATTTTTCATACTTTTCTACAGGAAGTATTTTATAACTGATTATAATAAAAAAACTGTTTGTAAAAACTGGGTAAAAGGATTTGAAGAAAACACCTAAGGAGATTCTATAGCAAAAAAAAAAAAAAAAAGTAGAAAGCTATAAATATCTGTGACTCTCAAGATTAAGTTTGAATTTGGGGCATCCTTTTTTTTAAATATATATATACGTATAGGTATATATTTCAGTATATATATATATATATATATATATATATATATATTTATTTATTTATTGATGCCTGACCCCCTGAACACAGGCTGTGCTGAAATCATAAATGAATGTAATTGGCACACTGAAGTTGTATTTATTGTCAATAGACAATAAATTTATAGACCATAAATATTTATAGACAATAAAAACATAGACTATGATTGGCTAGTGTTGTAACACCTTACTTGTATCCTTGGAATCCAGTGCAATGCTTGGTTTATATATTGTGCTTGGTTTGTATAAAAAGGATAGAAGAAAGTGGAGAGAGAGAGGGAAGAAAAGATGAAAAGAGGGAAAAGGAGAGAGAGAAAAGAAGAAACAGAGGGAGGGAAGTAGGGAGGGAGAGAGAGAGAAAGACTAAATAATGAAGGGCAACAGTGGAGATACAAGTCAAGATGGACAACCACAACAAAAATTGTCATCAACAGAAATTATTTCTATTTAATAAGTATTCACTGCACACATTACCAGAACAAAATTTGAGTTCTTCATTTCTAGGTTCACTTTCATTTATGCATTCATAAAATATTTTCCAATAGCCTACTATGTAGGGTAGCCACTGAGGTACAATGAAAAGCAAGATAGATGCTATTCCTCATCTCATGGAACTTAATATATCACTTGGTCACTTGAACTAAAGATGCAGAACACCAAAATATAAGCAAATCCATGGCAAAGGAGTTCATGCAATTTTCATATTTTGGATAGATTGTCTTTTGAGTGTAAGAGTTTAAAGGGAAAAGATGAGAATACTTGATGCAATGAACTAAATGGTTAAACCACATTAATGATATTTTTGCTACAGAGGCCTCAGCTCCAGTGACCTTGTCTTTGGGTGTAAATTAAATTTTATATCATATGTCTTGGTCAGGATGCCTAAGTAAGAAAGACATTACAAACTACAAAGACAGTGTTATTATTTTGTTTTGTCTTTTTTTGTTGTTGTTGTTCCAGAAAGAAAGGTCTTTCAGATGTTTCTCTCTCAAATCTTGTCAACCCTGTCAAAACAGGCTATTTTCTGACAAGGAAAAGTAAGACCTCCAGAGTCTAATCCATGAGATATAATCATAACAAAAAAATTCTGAAGTGGTTTAGCCTACAGGTCAGAAGCCAACAATAGCAAATAAAAATTAGTGATAAAAGTATCAACAAGAAAGAAAATAAAGCTAGTGATGACATAAAAAATACTGCCAAAAAGGAAAATAAATGCAAAATAACAGAACTCCAAACCCAAAATTAAAAAGAGTGTATGGAAATACATTCATTTGTTCACTCAAGAAAAAATATTGAGAATCTATCATATTAGAGGTACTATACTATGTCAGGTACTTGTAATAATAGTGACAGTATCATTAAAATAATAATAAATGAGATGATATTAGTAAATTGACTAAATAAATCTGGATAAGATATTGCCAAGTGCTTTATTATAGGTAATTTCATTTACTCTTCATTACAATTCTATAAAACACTTAAAAAACAATCACCATTTTAGAGTTGAAAAAATGGACTTTCAAACTCAAATGTCCAGACTTTTGACCACTCTTTGTTATGTACAGTACACATACAACTAATAAAATTGGGCATTGGGTCCATTTTATAGAATATTTAATTTTTTTAACTAGCATAAAAACAGGGAGACAATATGTAACACAAAGTTTGCAGTCATACAAGTTTAATTTTAACATCAGTTCTAGCATTAGGAACTATGTGAGATAAGACCAGTTGTTTAACATATCTGAGTGTATTTCTTCACCAGTAAAGTATGCAAAATAAAATGTGCCATATAAGGATATTTTCCAAATTAAATGACTAACATGTTCTATAAAAGATATAGGTATGTTGGAGTTCATTAAATTTAAAAACTTCTGCTCTGTGAAAACACTATTAAGGGAGCGAAAAGACAAGTCACAGACTGGGAAAAATATTTGCAAAACACATATCTGAAAAACAATTTTTATCCATAATATGAAAAAAATTAATACTCAGTAAACAACACATTTTAAAACAAGCAAAATACATGATAGGCAACTCACTGAAGATGATATAGAGAGCAAACAATCACATGAAAAAATTTGCTCAACATCATTTATCACTAAGGGATTAAAGCAACAATGAGATACCACTATGCACCTATTGCAATGACTAAAATCTAAAAAACTGAAAACGCCAAATTCTAGTGAAGATACAGAGAAAGAACTCTAATTTTATAACTATATTGCAAATGTTTGAAACAACCTCACTGAAGTGGATGGAAGAAAAGGTACTATTTGAAGTAACTTTATAAATAATCGCAAATAAACACTGTACTCCAGTTGATAAAGTTGCTTCTTATGAGGGTTCAATTTTCATACTGACTTTCATGTACACTGGAATGGAACAGTGAAATAAATAGAAGGTCGACGGTGGAAGCCTGGATTCTTACTGTTGAAATGGGAAATTTATATATAAGCAAAAACAGGAGACTAGAATAAACTATGTTGTAATGAGTTAACAGAGTTGAAGACATCAATAAGAACCTATATTTAACTTTATATAGCTATAGGTAGTTACCTATAGAAATATTTGTACATATTTGTGTACATATGATGTATTATTCTATTTTCATACTGCTATAAAGAACTGCCTGAGACTGGATAATTTATAAAGAAATGGTGTTTAATTGACTCATTGTTCAGTGTGGCTGGGGAGTCCTCAGGAAACTTACAATCATGGCAGAAGGCGAAGAGAAAGGAAGGCACCTTCTTCACAAAGACAAGGCATCTGGAAGAAGTGCCAAGCAAAAGAGGAAGAGTGCCTTATAAAGCCATCAGATTTCCTGAGAACTCACTCACTATCAGGAAAACAACATGGAGAAAACCACTCCCATGATTCAATTAGCTCCACCTGGCCTCTCCCTTGATACCCAAGAATTATGGGGATTATAATTAAAGATGAGATTTGGGTGGAGACACAAAGCCTAATTGTATCATCTGAGATAGTATATACACACATTTCTTTGCTTTGTCAGCTGAGAGGATCTAAAAAAATGACTTCCTACTTGCAACAAGCACACATATTGCCCCAATCTAGATTTTTTAAAACCATTTTCCATTAAAACAAACCTCATTCTTTGAAGAAATGACTGATTTTAGAATGGGGGCAGAAAATATACAAGATGAGCTTTGTAGTGTCAGAATTTAAGAAAATGCTCAAAACACATACACACATGCACACACACACACATTATAGGATACGTCAAAGAGGTGCAGAAGCCAACTAAGCAAGCTGTCAACGACCAAAGCTGGAACAACTGGAGGAATAAAACAAATGAAATTGGATTAGATTATAACCCAAAGTGTAAAATGAACAGCTATGCACCCATGCAGATGTAAATGATTGAATAAATTAATAAATGGGAGAAAAGAGAGCAATCTTCTATGCAGAAGAATTCAAAATAAATTATATAGATACTCTACTGCATAAGGGGAAGGACATAACTTTTCACCTCTGAAGTGTAGGCTGAGCACAGTGACTTCCTTCCAAAAGGTACAATATGGAAACGGAAGTGGATGAGGGAGAGAGTAACTTTACAGTGGAGGAATCTTACAAACACACATCAGCCAGGCTATCAAGGTTAACAACAACATCACACATCATTTTGATACTATGTACTCTTGGTATGATGTAATGAAAATGAACTTTACCTCTGTGGTGTTTCTTCTAAAAATCTGTAATTCCAGTCTAATGGTTAGGAAAACAACATATGAATTTCAATAGGAAGGCATCCTGCAATATACCTGAATGGTATACCTCAAACCAGTCAACATCATCAAATACAAAGAAAGTCAGACACTGTCACATCCAAGAGGATACTAAGGAGTCATGGCTACTAAATGTAACGTAGTATCTTGAATGAGACTTCAGGAAAGAAAAGAGAAACTGAATAAAGCTGAGACTTCAGTTAATAATAATGTATCAATTTCAGTTACTTAAGAATAACAAATGTATTCTGTTAAGTAAAATGCAAGTAATAAGGAAAAGTGTATGGAGATGGTCCGGAAACTCTTATAAATCCCATTAATATAGATTGTAAAACAAATATATGATTAAGTATGTATTGTTCATCTCATATAATAAGGCATACAAGCAGCAATTTGTTATCTAGTGATTTGAATATCAGACAAGGACAACAGAATATTCTCAAATAAGGATGAATATCAATTCCAAAGCTAGTAAATTGTTGCCATCTCAAATTCAACTATCATTGCCATACCTGAAGACTGCATTATTAATGGAATAAAGAGCTGTATTGTTTGATTTGCCGCTTAGTAAATATTAACGTTTTTTCCAAATTGCTATTAAATAAATCCCAAAGAAATGTTTTGTTGTTGTTACTGTTGTTGCTATTGGGTGGTTCATCCATTGAGTTATATTCAAAGAAATATTTCCTTGTAAAAGAAAATTAAGAGGTTATTCTCAGGGCTCTAATGTCCTAGAATAAACTGTATAGTCACCTAGGGATAATGTCACCTTTACATAATAGGTAGAGAAGTATCTATGTGTGGGAGTTGGAGGTTGGAGAGAGGAATCTGAAGCATAGCCTGTGTTTCAAATGGGAGAACAAAATAGGAACCATTACAGTACTTACTTTTAGCTAGTAAATGAATGTAAAACTATTTTTTTCTATATAAAGGACTCCAGATATGCCATTAATAATATGCCATTGATAATTACTTTCTTTTTATCATCATACCTGATAGAAAGAGTCCACTCTATTAAAATCCTAATTATTTATTCTTTCTTAAGGAAAATATTGAGTAGAATAACATAAAAGGTTTGTATCAAATCACATCACTTAGTTCCTCAGGGATTTATTCACAATTCTATATAGTTTCTTCATGGGGTTGATATCTAATGCCTGATATCTATGAATACTGGTAGAAGATTTAATTTTTTCTTTATTATTCAAGAAGTTTTAGAGTATCATCTATTGTGAAAACAAATACATTTCATTTCATTCATTATGTCATTAATTTGTACAAGTATAGAAGACTGATTATGAGACAGTTCTATATGACAAATACGACCAGATGTGGCAGGGGAATAGAAAGAGCTAATAAAATTTAAAAATACTACTCCTTGAAAGGTAATTCCCTTTCTAAATTATTTAAGAATCTGAAAAACATTTAAGGTAGTAGTTCTTATAAAATGTGTGAGCTTTGCCTAATACTAAAATAAAGTTGAATTAATTATGATCCTACAGTTAAAATAATTAACACCAGTTGACTCTTTAACTTAGAATCACACTCACTAATTTGTGACTAACCAGGCATTTTTTCACAAAATTAACAGAGAATTTGTATCTGATGGACTCTGAGTATCTTTTATCTTCACGTGGATTTCACTGGGATCTCTAGCCACTTTATAGTGTGAATAATAAGAACCAATTCTGGAATATTATCCTAAGATCATATATTTCTTTAATGGTCACTATGAAACAGTACCATTCACATCCAAGTCATAAATGCTGGCTGTTTCTGAATTTGTCAGCTTCACAGGGCAAAAATGGGAAGAGCAGATTCAGCAAGGCTTCTATTCTTCAGAGATTAAAAAGACATGCTTTATTCTTTCTTCAGTTGAACCAAGAACATTCTGTTTTTCTCATCTCTTTACTTTTAGTATGCTCAGAAAAATCATTTGGTCTTTAATAAAAACTGAAATTCACTAAGCCCCAGTGTTTCTGTACCAACTATTAATCATTCGTATACATAAATGTAAATGTATGTGAGAGATAGAGAGAGACCAATGAGACAGGTAGAAAGAGTTTTCTACAGAGAGACACACCGAGAAAGAGAGAAGAAAAGAGAGCTAGCTCGCTCTCTCTACTGCAGTCTTGATTTGCTTTGCATATTTCTGAATGCAATGCTATTGCTCATTGGCAACTTAAACACAGGTAGCACCCTGCAACCTGCTACCACATCCACACTAAAAAGCCTCATTAATTAATTATTGATTATCCACTGCTTATCTAAGGCCATGCTACCAATTATATGTGATACATAAGACATAAACCTCACAATAAGGGGCCAATGATCATACTGAGGATGTAAAGAGTATTTGCAAACACTGTAACAAATAGTACATTATGGTATAATGAGAGCTACATGAACTTCATTCTGTGGTTTGTCACTGACCCCTCTTTCTGTTGTCTCTCTAGGATACTGTGTATCTTTGTACTTTTCCCTCACCCCTATTTCTCTTTTCCTTCAAGTGTAATTAAGTTCAGTTAGTAATTTCAGAAGACTTGCCTACTTTAAATCCATCCTTGAGGCTAGGGAAGAGGAGAAACTGATGACTCAGTGGTGGCTAATACTTCATTCTACCTGGAAGCTCACAGTAGGAAGCTCTATCTGAATATAAAATGAGTGGGGAAGATGGACCCTCAAACAAAATTAAGGGATTTTAATGAGATTCTTGAAAATAAATATTAAGTAGGTTTAAAAATTTATTTTCACATACTTTATTAGTCTATAGATGATTATTTTCTTCATGACTCATTTTTTCACTGTGCTTTAAACACATCAGTCTTCTAGATTTTCTGAATCTCTATACTTTCAACCAGGGAAGGACTTTTGAGCATTCTTTTCTTCTACTTGAAATTATCTTCTCTTCCCATTCTTTGATTGTCCACTCCCTACTCCCTACTTTTCTCTCTACATAATTTCTTCTCATTCTTTGATGTCAAATTAAAATACAGTTTCTCAAAATCTGTTCCATTCTTTGCATCTAATGAAATAAAAATTCATCCCATATTTTATTTCTTTTTTTTATTTTGAAGATATTTAATTATTTTTTTATTGCATTTTAGGTTTTGGGGTACATGTGAAGAACATGCAATATTGCTGCATAGGTACACACGTGGCAGTGTGGTTTGCTGCCTTCCTCCCCATCACCTATATCTGGCATTTCTCCCCATGCTATCTCTCCCCAGCTCCCCAGCCCCCTCTGTCCCTGATACTTTCCTACAATATATCCATCACTATATTAATATAAATATATAATTTATGGTGGGATTATTTTCAATGACCAATGCCTCCACTATAATGGCGTAAGCTTCATGAAAGCAAGAACATTCTCCCTTTTGTTCACTGCTCTGTCTTGAACTTGTAAAACGATGATTGCTACGTAGGAAGTATGCACTACATATTGTTGAAAGCATGCAAGAATGAATGAATAAATGAATGGGTAGCAATGCTAATTTTAATGAGAAAAGTAATTTTTTGCAAATGACATAATAATATTTTATAAATGTGAGACGCTGTTATTATCTTCATGATTATTATTAGCTGGGTAACAATAAAGCTAACTCCAGGGCAAATCAACAAGTATTCAATACAGTTCCAAGACTAAGTACCAAGGTAAATCATTGTTATTATGACTTTTGCAAACCATGTATGTTGCTTTGGGGAAAAAAATGTAACTGTTAAAACTTTAAACTGTAGGGCTTTTGTTGTTGTTTGTATTATTTTTTTCTTGCTGGTTTAATGAAATAGCTCCAGGTAAAAGTAGATTGAAGAAGAATCCTAGGAAATAGTTAATAGAGAAATACAGATGCAAAATAGAAGAAACAGTCTCTAAATCAAGGTAGCATTCTGTCAGTGATAGGGGACACTTATTACTATGCCAGGCTTCTGACAAGCAACTTGAAACCAATCTACAACCAGTAATAATCACTTGGCCTCTAGTATTCCACTCTAGAGTGCTCCTTCCTTTTTCTTCCATTTGTTTTCTCATTCTTTAATTTTTTAAATATCTTTCCATAGCATGACCCTAGTACCTCCACCGGTGAACCCTAGTAAGGATGACATTATTTAATACCCCTTATGTTATCCTGAGACTCCACACGACCTCTTAGACTGGATCAAATACCGTTTTCCTGGTACCCAAATCTCATTCTCATGTTGCTGGTTTCACTCTTATTCGGTTTTGTACACTCTTATATTGGCAGTCACTGTATAATCATTTCATTATAGTTGTGCTAAACACTAGTGAAGTCATTTATATGTTTATGCACTCATCTTCAGATGTTACAACATGATTACTTTGTATTCTTTTACTCAAATTACTAATTGCATTTATTTTATTGTTTCAACCATAACACATATTTTAAAACCATATTTTCTATTTTGGATATTTATTGTAAAAAACGGCATTTTTACAGCTCTGTTTCAATGCATCATGATTTTTTGTGACACTGAAATAAGCATTAGAGTGTGAAAGGCACAGTACTGAGATCCAGGAGAGCTGAATTCTCAGGAGCTCCTCCCACCAGCTGCAGGGGGCGGAGGAGACATTTAAATCTCATGCATCTCTACTTTATTTCACATAAACCCGGGATTTAGGCTAAACGCTCATGAAAGCCTTCTTGCTCCAATGCTCAACGATCCCACGTGTGCTGTGCCTTCAGTAGGGAGGTTTCTATACAAGACAGAATACTTCCAGACTAGGTTGATTTGACATTTGCGTATTGTTATTTCTGCCTTGGCATAGAAGACTATTTTCTCTCTTTATAGAAACATGGTTAATTGTACCCTACTTTCCTGAACCATGGTATAAGTAGAGCTAGTGGCACATGAGATAAATTAGGTAGATGAACTTAAAATTTTTTAATTTAATTTTTTTATTGTAAAGTATATATGATCATAGGTATATATGAATTACCACATCAAACTTCTGATTTTATACATACTGATATTTAGGTTGAGGCTAAATTTACTTAAGATTTAAAGGTGAGTAAATCTAAAGAAAATTATTGTGTAAATGTGGTTTCTATTCGACCCAGGTAATAGTTATAGCAAAAGCTATGAAGGGTATTTGCAAAAACTCGAAGCCTTGAAATTGCCAACTAAATCAGTCCTAAAAGATTGAAACAGGACCCTGACCTGTTGGCTTTTTGCAGCCTTATACGTTTCTTCTACAGTCCTATAGTGCTGCTTTCCAAAGTTTCAGAGACTATATTTACTCTTTTGTGTGGTCTAATCTTTCACTGAGACATAGAAGAGTTTGTTGATGATGTTTGTTTTGACTATTTGTATTTTTGATTTTATCATTATTAAAATCTTTGCTAGTTTTGCTTCATTGGAGAATACAACATACATAGGCCCTTCAACATTAATAGGTTTTCTACTCTACTGAATTTTATTGTGACTTTGCCCTATCTCTAAAAATTGATCTGACAGCATAGGCAACACCACCACACAGGAACTGACAGTCAGTGACAGTTACTGGGAGGAAGAGGGACAATGGAATGTAGAATTAAACAGGAATCTTTTACAGAAATGCATCTGCAAGGCTACAAAAGGCCTTATTGTTTTAGGAAACATAGCTTCATTAATAGACAGGGAGTTCGAAGCTGAATTCAGCAATATTTTGAAAAATTCAAGTTCTCTTCATTAAATTGTTTGTATCTATGTTATAAAGAATTTTTTAAAGGGCCATTTCACTGCAACTCTCGGAGATAGGATAACTGAAATTCATTATCTTCTCAGCCATATTCCCAGACTAACTTTAATCAAAGGGAGTTTTATACTGAAGACATACAATTTCTATTTAATTAGATGGGCTAAGGCATATAGATGAGCTAATATTTCTAGAGGCATCTCTAAGGCTTTTTACAAGGGCCATTGTGTTGTACAGTGTCACAGAAAAAAAAAAAAGGAAGTTAAATCATGATTTTTACTAGGGCTGTAGGAAAAAAAAAGCAATTGCCTTGCATTGTAAACAGGATTATTCAAACTCCTGCCTTAAGCAAAAAGTATAAGGTCAGTTTTTAATCAGATTATTACATAAAAGTTTAATATTTTCTCAGTTTTTAGAAGATTGCAATCTAATTCATTTGGCAGGCAAATTTAAGCATAATATCTAGATACTGAAAGAGTATTGTGAAGCAAAAGAACCAGTCTGATTTCTGGCAGTTGAAGACATTTAACTTACATCATCTGGCTTTTTGGGTTTTTATGTATGTGTGTTACCTATTTACTGTTCTCTGTTTAAAGTAATCTCAGTAGTGAAGGATGTAAATAATACTAAATCAATATTGAACAGAGTTTAATAAATGGAGCTCTGCTTTCACACTGGTCTTTATAGTATTTCTCAAACAGCTTTCTGGAGTTTTTGAAAATGTCATATGCTTACAATAATGTGAGTGATACAAGCAGGAACATACATTAGTGTGTGATGTAGATGATACCTGTTCTGCAACCTATCTTGAGATTTTAATCTACCTATTATGCTAATCAAAACGTATTTTGAATTTCTCTCTAATTTTAAACATTATAAGAATAAATGCAAAGTAATGTTTATGTATGGGAGACCAATTGAAACTTTAAGTTTCTTTAAATTTGTCCTTAAATATCTTATCTTCCTTTAGTTATTATTCTTTTTCATATTTGACATATATATATAATTTTTTTCTGATTTTTGGGAAAGGAAATGTAATACTTTTGGTAGCTGCAGTAGTCTTTGTTGTACTGTCATGCTCATCTTTCCTTTAATTTTTTTACAAATATACCTTTTCTCTTTTAGTCTATTTTAACTTCAGAAAATGGTATCTTTGCATTTCTAAAATAAAATCTGAAAGGAAAATCCAATGTGCTGTATTAGTCAATAAATCAATTACAATTTATTGAGCACTTAGTATGTGCCAGTAACCATGCTGCAGGAAACACATACAAAACTTTCAGCAGCTAAGCTACTTTTCAGCTTGCGATACAGCAATAAAATATGTAAAGACAAATGGAGAGTATTCAAAAATAATTTACTACTGAGAATTAGATTACTGGAGAAAAGTTTTATAAGCTTTAAAATTAAGAATATAAGAATAAGATAAAGACAGGTGGAGGGTAAATTGCATGGGGGCAGGAAAGATGCAAAGAAACTGAGGAAAAATAAAAGAAAAGCCAAGATTTATCCCATAGTGAGGAGAGTAGAGCTGGTTTAGGAGTACCTCAAATGCTGAAAAGTCACAGATGAGCAACTGAAAATAAATGTAAACTCTTCACCCTCATGTCAGAAGAACTGTACAACTATCAAGAGGTAGTTACCACTGGATTTTGAGTTTGATTCCTCTTGATGGTGCTCTTTTGTTATTCAAGATTGAATACCTAAAATTAATTGATTACATTTAAAAATAAACTTTCCATAGTTAATTTTGTTATTTCCCAAATAAAATAAATATTAATGTCAATTTGTTAGCATTAATACCCATTAGAATACTTAAAACTATGAAAATAATGTAATAAAGGAGATACCAATTTAAGCAGGAATAAAAGAAATGTACAATATAGATTTATGACCTATTTGTTAATCTATATTCAACTATTTTTAAAATAAACCTATGACATTCTATATTTTGTTATAAAAATAATCTTTTTCTCAAATTTTTCTTTTAAATCCAAAACATCAGTATTGTTTTCCATATAGGAAAGCAAAGTTTTAACAACTGCTATGGATGGTAGCAACTGTTTATCATCTTAAATGCCAAATGATCCTTATTCTTGTTTATATTTTTAATTTAATTTGTCTTGTATTCAAAATATACGTGATCATATTGGAAAGTTTGGAAAATTCAAAGAGTATAAAGGAACAGAAAAATTATACCCCATCATTTATTGATTGATTTTCCAAATATTTACCAATCCCCTGCTCAGTCAGCACTGGCAATACCACAGTGAATCAGGCACCATAGCTGACCTTAAGACTTCCAAAGTCTAGCGGAGGAGACAAACATGTAAGTTGGCATTACGAAGCAGAATATTATGGATGCTACAGAATCACAGAATGCCATGTAAGCTGGACAGAAGAAAGATTTTCCTCAGAATGCAACATATAAACTGCATCTTAGCAGTTCTTTCTTGTTTTTTTCTTCTTCTTTTTCTTTCTATTGTCTGCTTGTAGCAAGAAGAGAGGCAAATATGTGTTTCGTGTTTTGTTTTTTTTGTTTTTTGAGTCGGAGTTTTGCTCTTGCTGCCCCAGCTGGAGTGCAATGGCAGGATCTCGGCTCAACACAACCTCCGCCTCCCGGATTCAAGCAATTCTCCTGCCTCAGCCTCCCGAGTAGCTGGGATTACAGGAATGCACACCATGCCCGGCTAATTTTGTATTTTTAGTAGAGACGGGGCTTCTCCATGTTGATCAGGTTGGTCTCTAACTCCTAACCTCAGGTGATTCGCCTGCCTTCAAAGTGCTGGGATCACAGGCATGAGCCAGCGCACCTGGCCTAAATATGTGTTTTGATTGAAAGCCAGATGGGAGAAAATATTTAAAGATAGGTGATTGGAGTTCGGAGCTTGGGGTATAAAGAGAAACTCTAGTTAAGGGGTTGGTCACGAACAGTCAGAGGGACAGACCTCTCTTTTTCCGAGACTAATAATCATTCTTTTTTGATGTTGTAGAAGGACAATAGAAAATGGAGATAGATATTGAGGATTACTCCTTGACACAAGTAATAAATACTTGAAGTCATTACTGAAAGAAAGTAGGGAATGAATTCATCAAGAATTACTACAAAAAAATTAGCCTGGGAGTTGAGGGTCTGAGTTTTGAAAAAGGTGAATTTGCAAGCTTCCTGATTATCATTGTTTTTGTGATTCATCAGGAGCATCAGTAAAAGAGGAACATATCTCGCATTTAAAACCTGATAGCAGGCCGGTGCAGTGAATCACACCTGTAATTCCAGCACTTTGGGAGGCAGAGGCGGGCAGGTCATAAGTTCAGGAGTTCGAGACCAGCCTGGCCAACATGGTGAAACCCTGTCTCTACTAAAAGTACATAAATTAGCTGGGCATTGGGGCAGTCGCCTGTAATCCCAGCTACTCTGGAGGCTGAGGCAGGAGAATAGCTTGAGCACGGGAGGCGGAGGTTGCAGTGAGCCAAGACTGCACCATTGCACTCCATTCCAGCCTGGGCGACAGAGAAATATGAAAGAAAGAAAGAAAAAAAGAAAGAGAGAGAGAGAGAAAGAAAGAAAGAAAGAAAGAAAGAAAGAAAGAAAGAAAGGAAGGAAGAAGGAAGGAAGGAAAGACTGCACCATTGCACTCCAGCCTGGGAGACAGAGCAAGATAAAGAAAAAAAGAGAGAAAAAGAAAGAAGAAAGAAAGAAAGAAAGAAAGAGAGAGAGAGAAAGGAAGGAAGAAAGGAAGGAAGGAAGGAAAGAAGAAAGGAAGGAGAAAGAGAGAAAGAATGCGTCTGTCAAAATGAACTGTACTTTTTTACTCATATTCACATCTCTAGGAATAATCTGTAATTTCATACAAAACCTGGTAACTTAGTTCTGATCTATTTCCAATTTATTAACTTTTTTCTGTGACAGCTTCCTTGTGATGAGTGTTTTAGTTTATATCAAACTTGAACATTTGATCCAATAAATGCATTTTAATTTTCCTACTTTGAAAGAGCTATAAGAAAATGCCATAGAGCTTTATCATAGGAAACACAGTCATTTACAAGTTGATTTTAACCACAATTTGCTTAAAAACTAGAATTTAAACACAACTTTGTATATGCCATTAGATATGTTTTTTTTTTTATTTTATGTTTTCAATATTGTATCTGGATTTTAGTTTTACCTCAAGTACCATAAAATCCATGGTTTTTGTGTTTCTGCTTGGTTTTCACAACTGGAGCCAATACTTCCAATGTGTTAGTGACATATACTACATTGAAATAAGCAAACTATTGAAAACAACAGGGATATTTCAAATAATCACCATGGCATAATGGAAGATTTGTTTGAATAAATTGGCACAGCATTCACCAGTTCTGTTTATATTATTTGCCTGCTGATTTTGTTCCTGCATTTCTTATTGTTTAATATACAGCAACAAGCGCAGGAACCTGCAGCCAGACTCAAAATCAAACAGGCCTCGAACTACAGAAAAGCAATTTGTTTGCGTTTTCTTAATTCAAATAAAAATTTATTTTCTTTGATTTTTCAAAGTGTATGGCACAGCATGCCCAATTTTTACTAAATTTCATCCAAATAGTGTTGCAGTGGCAATGTTGATTTTTCAAACAAGATTACTCTGAGAAGGAAAAAATATATAAAGCCACAGTATTCATTTCTTTGGGACAGGCTCTGAAAACAAGCATCTTCTCCCAGGCCACATCAGGTGAGTCTGGCTCTGCTCTCCAGAGGAGCAGCAGCATAACCTAGTGGAAAGACCCCACACCAAGGCCAGAAGATGAAAGTTCTTAAGTCTAATCATAAACCTACTAACCACTCACTCAGGCTGTGTCGCTAGCACAGGGAGAAACAATGAGCCAAAGTAATCAACTCCCTGAGAGAGAAGGAAAGAATGGAGACTTGGCATTAAGAACATTGTAACACCTAATAGAGTCGTTTGTGTTTTTTGCATAATCAAGTGAAAGTATACGTGTAATCATATTCCAAGTACATGCTTCTAATCTCAGATAAATGATAAAATACTGTTCACATTTACTTATGAGACTTCAAACTCTGGAAGAAAGGTGCATATAGATTTAAATAAATGTTTTTGTCTGAGTAGCTCATGCAATATAGATGACTTTGAATTTTATTTTTAAAGTATTATTTAAAAACATGATATATATGTGTGTCTGTGTGTTTGTTTATATATAATGTATATTTATTATATAAAATCAAAGCTCCACTTCAAGTCACACGGTACTTTTCTTAAATGTAAATCTTCTAATGTTTTATGGTATTAGGTAAGAAATATATTTTAAATTTGTCTCTTTCTGGAGTCATAATTCTTAGTAAATAATTTTATTTTATGTAATCTAGAGGCTCCTTTATATAAATCATTGCAAAATGTTTATTGGCATAGGTAGTGCAGAAAATATTTAAGACAAGAGAAAACAGATTTTCTGATTTTTTTTATCAGGCAATATATTTAGATAGCTTATATTCATTAAAATTATTTACAGATGTACAATTAAAATATAAGGATATTTGAGATTGACAATGAAATTATATTACAAATCTCAAATCCTATCTATATACTGAGTACAAAGATAGCCATATTAGAATCACACATATATTATATATAACCTATGACTTCAATTGAGATACATTGGACATCTTATTTCTGGATACAGAATTTAGGAGCAAAATTTGATATAGTATCAGTGAGCAAATATAGTAGGAATAGAAAAGGTGCCTGTAAAATTACAGCTATCACCCTTGCCATTTATATCCCTTTCTGGATGGATCTTTAGTCAGTGGTTCATAATTTCACTGGGATTAATTTGCCAGCATTCTGAAGACACTTATCTTATTTTCTGGAATTCAGAAAGGGATCAGCCTCCACACAATCTATTTCACTTATCTTTCAGAGCAGCAGCACATGATGAAAGGAGATTCATGTTGTATGAATATATTTGTCATTGTCCATGGTGCCTAGATTATATGAATATGACCCAGACGTTTTTTTTTTTTTTTTTTGCTGAACACAATGGGACATACTTATGCATAAATAAATACTGTGCAATTTGCTATCATTCTTACTAGTTTTCCTTTTTAGTCATAATTGATATCCTTACCTTAATCATAAGTTTTTTGCCTTATAAGAAGAATATTTTTTTAATTATGAAAGAAAAAGTGCTGTTTTCTATAATCATTTATATAAGACATTGAGTGATCTATTTTAATATGTTTATTTTTGAACAGATTTTATTTGTAACTTGCCTTGCTAATAAAGCATCTAAATGTCAAAATACACATTAATGTTATTTTTTTCAGCTGTATACACACACACACACACACACACACAATTTAAATAGTAGAGAACTTGAGGTAACATAATTATTTCCAAATATTTCTGTCTTTCCTTTCACATAAATGAACTTGGTTTATGTTGTTTTCCTCATTTTATAGATAAGACGGAAGAGAAAAAGTAAGAGACAAGCAGATCCAATAGAACATAAATCAAAGTGCTAAACTTGCGAAATCTTGATAGATGCAACTTCTCCAGTAGTGACAATATAGAGGACACATTTCACTTTTAAACTTTTTTCCATTAGTTTTTTGACAGGAGTACACTAGTTCAGCTTTAATGAGATTCTAGTGTAAAAACTTCAGAGCTAAATAAAAGAAACAAATCAAAAGGACCGAATGATTGCCATTTAATGTGAAAGAATGAAAGTACAAACAATCATTGTATGACATCTAGCTGGGCTAGTCACTGCAGAATGACAGGTAGAACAATTCAAAGTTACTGATCTAAAGACGGAATAACAGCTTATACATTTGAAGTTCTTAGAAGATGAAGAAATAAAACAGATTCAGAGATAATACATGGTTAAACCTTTTAAATTCCATGCCCTATTGTCAGTATCATTTGAATGGTTTTGTACACATTTTTTTCTGAAATCATGTGATTTAGGGAATTAATTTTAGAGCCTATTTTATGCTTTCAGACTTTAGGATTCAGAGATTTTTTTTTAAGATAAATGATCATATCACATGTAATACGCTTCATAATCAAAAATTTATTTTACTGGTTTGCTACTTTATGCATTGTATGAACTCATTGTAAGGGAATACATTGGTAAGTAAATTTACATCATTCAAGTTCTGCTTTGATTTGAAAGAAGATCAATGACTTTAACACTTAAATATTGTTTTAATTTCATGGGTGTTTTTTTTTTTACTTATTTATTTAAAAATAAAATCACCAATTTTTTCAATAAGCCTTTTTATCAGTGAAATAACCTGTTCTAGTTACTGCTGGAAACAATAATCTGTAATTGCTGCTTTCAGTCCTAATTTGGCCTGTCTCTACTTTTTCATCTCAATCTAATCTAAACCTATTTGAGCAAATAAAATGATATTTACCTCATCCTCTGTTACAAGCTTTCAAGATTACAGGCTTCAGGAAAAATCAATACAAAATACCAGCTTAGCAGCAGGTTTGTGCTCAGTAAGAATGCTAACTTTTTTCCTAGTATTTCTGACTCTCAGCTATCCTGGAGTGAAAGCAGAACTCGTACCATTAAAAGAGAAAGAAAAAAAGAAAAGAAAAGAATCCCACCAGTGATGCACTTGGTGCTGGGTTAGTAGCCACTTTCAGTTTACAAGCCAAAGTGGAGTGTGTGGTCAAGCTCCCAACCTTTAACTCTTGTTTCTGCATGACACATCTTACGGAGTTCACAGAAAAGGAGGTTCTTGACCTTGTAGATGATTTTTTTCAGACTCAAATACCAACTTCATTTATTATTTATTTGCTTCAAGCAGCTGGGACTTGAGGTATCATCATACCTGACTGGTTGATTTAAGGAAGTGGCCACCTCTCTGTGGGGGAATCTCATGAGAATAAAATCCTATTACTCTCCAAAAAGATTACTTCATTAACTTCCCAGAATAAGCTTTTGATGAAAACATTAGAATGTTGAGTTTGTAAACAACCAAGAATTCTCAGAAGTATTGCCCTTTTTTTTGAGGCTTCAAATAGAAGCTCATTTTCCCTTTTTTTTTTCCCCCTCTGGTTTATGTCGTTTTTAAACTTAGGACTTTATGAACACAAATAGGTTGGGCCTTGTAAGCAGAGATCTTGCTAGAATATTGAACTACAGCATGTCTGTGCTCTTTAACGGTCATTCTACCTTTTCAAACTTCTCGTAGAAGTTTACTCTTTCTCTTCTCATGCCCGTCTATCAACTTTGTTTCATTTTTAAGAAGACTCTGTCTTAAATATTTTATGGATATAGTTTGTGTATGTTAAGATGTAAAGGTGCATGATTACAATACTTTCTTTTTTGTAAAAAATCAAGTTGTAGATAAAAAATTTTTGAATACTTATATCATCCTTTTCTCCCACACTCTCCTTTAATAAGAAAAGTGCTAAAAAGCTCGGGTAATCTTTTCCCTTAAGCACCACAAGAGAACAGTAAACACTATAGAATTCTCAATACTTTTTGAACAAGGAACATGTGTTATTTTTCCATTATTAATTAGTATTACCTTTAAGTATATCATATGGTACACAATCAAGTAAAAAAAGATATGAGGAAAGCTAATAATAAGATTAGAATTCATTTCATAATGCAGAAAAATTCCACTGTATAAAAATATTATATGACCACTTTTAATGTAATAATATCTGGTATTAGAAAGCATACTTTTCAAGACATTGCTTATTAAAAGTTGTTATTCTAATCATAAAGATGGTTTTGAACCTTTCAAATGGTATAAATATATAATACCATCATATAGAGAAATGATGTCTCTCTCTCTCTCAAATTGATATTTATTAGGTTAAAAAACATAATACAACACTGCTATTTTCTGGTAACATATGATTTTATATTAAGGAAAGTACATGGGCTTAATGATAATCTCAGGTTAAAGAATTCCCAGGCCTAATTTGTTACATAGTTTCAGTAATGTTCAGTAAAACAAAATAATAATGCAGTAAAGCAAAATAGTTTTGATTATCTTTCAGTTCTTGCCATAATTAATTCATGACTAAATTACTAGATAAATATATTAGAATATTTTCTCAATTCTTCAATCCTGAGTGCTGTATCAACACTGAATAATCCTATCTCAAAATTCTCATAATGTACAAGTGTAGAATTGTACCCAAAATTTGGATAAACAACTAATGTATGCATTTGGAAAATTCCAAACTTAAACAGGGTCATTTTGAAAACTGCAGAAGAAAACAGTGAATAAGATCTGGTGGCACAAAAGGATGACCATAGTCAACAATTACCTATTATACATTTAAAAACTAAAAGAGTATAATTGGATTGTTTGTAACAGAAAGAAAAAATAAATGCTTGAGCTATGGATACTCTAGTTACCCTGATGTGATTATTATGCATTATATGCCTATATCAGAATATCTATGTACTCCCAAGATATATGCTTCTACTATGTATCCACAAAAATTAAAAATAAAAAAATGTAAAAAGTATGCAAGAAAGCAAAAACAGATTTTCAATGTATTGTACACATTTATAGCCACAAGATGACACTATTTGATGAGGTGAATCATCAACACAAAAACTTTAAAGCCATATTAAGCAGAACTGAAAAAAGTATAAATGTGTGTGTGTCTGACCATATACATAATCTCTAACCTAAATTATCTAAAACAGTCTCATATGCTAAACCGACTAGTAATGTCTGTAATTCTTTCTGAAAATTTTGCTCTTATATGGTAAACTTCATCTATGCACCGTTTTTAAACAAACAGCTAATTAAAATGACTAAATAATAGGACATTTTTCCTTTGCTAAAATTGGTGCTGCAAAATATACAAAACCATTTTTTTTGTCACATAGTATTGGTTCATGTAAAAATCACTGAGTCAAACATTATTAAGAAGGCTATCATTTCTAAAGCTATGTTAAATAAGCTAATTAACATATCCACTCTTCCAAATTGTATACATATATCATAGCATCACTTTGTATCCTGCAAATACATATAATTATAATTTGCCAATATTTAATTAAAAAGTTGTATAATTTTAAAACATAAAATAAAGCTAGTCAGTTACCAAATCACCCAGACTTATAAAGTAGTTTTATATATTTAAGAAAATAATTTTAACTTCAACATTTTTTGTTGTTCTGCATTTAGTCATTTCTTTTTGTTGAAGACTTTATTCAATAAATCTGAAAAGTATTATTTCTAGAATCTATTTCCTACTCTACTGTGAAAGTAGCATCACTTTATAGATAAATAACAAGTTATAGTTAATGCCAAAATTATTCCTTGACTTCTCCTTTTGTGGAACAAATGCTTTAAGAATGTTTGGAGTCATTCTTATTAGAGATTTTACTACTTAATATGATAGGAAATCAAAGAAATTAACAAAATAATTTCACATTAATTTCAAATGAATGGTGAGAACATATCATCAGAGTGATAGAAAATATATTTCTAAAAGTTTCAAAACTCCTGAGAGACTTTGCCATTATTTCTCATGTGTCACTATGAGAGTAAGCAATAAGAATCAGCAATTCCATTGTCCCAAGTGCAAACCCAAAGAAGGAAGGAGTTAAATAACTTGTGTCTGGAACTCATAGTCAAGATAACATGTCTCACAATGAGACATGGTCTGCTTCTAGCTTAGCAGGACACTTCATTACAATGAATTCAGGTGGCTGGTCATTTGCCGAGATGCAGCAAAGAGTATGTTGATGACCAGCAAAGGTGTGGGAAGCTAAGTGAAAGGTAGACTACCATTACAGTTCAGTGCTCTGGAGATGCTTTTTCAACTAATCAATAAAAACATATAGCTGTTGTAAATATTTTAGCTAATTCATTTATGACACATATAAGAAGAAGAGTCTAAGACTTGCTTGGTTTTGTCAGAAATAAGAGCATTGTTTTGATTTTTCCACTGACTGATCCTTTGTGATTTTGAGTGATTAGATAACTTCATCCAGTTAAAATAAAAGTCATTGGTGCCTATAGGTGCCAATTCTGACAGGCAACTTAAGGAATGGAAGAATGTTTGAAAGTTGTTTTTAGTAATTATATTGAAAAACTAATGAGAATAAAAAGGAGCAACAGGGGGAGGTAAGCAATGCAGGAGTGGTTCTATCAACATGAACTTAATGCAACCTACTTTTGAGTTTTTGTTTCTGTGATAAGCAACATGAAAAAACACACAGATAATATAAATATACATATACAGTTGGCCTTTCCTATGTATGAATCCTTCATCTGCAGAGTCAGCCAATTGCAGATACTATATTAGGAAGTCAATAAATAATAACAATACAATAATAAAAATGCAAATAAAAAAGGGTACGATATACTATTTACATGGCATTTACATTGCGTTAGGTATCATAAATAATACAGAGAGGATTTAAAGTACGCGGGAGGATATGTGTAGGTTATATGAAAATGCTGTGCCTTTTTTAGGGGATGATTATATACGCATGTACAAACACATATGTAGATACGTGCACACTACTCAGCATCACAGTTAATGGGTATATATTCTATGTTCGGCATCTCCACTGTGTAAATTCTCTAGCATTCAGTGCTTATGTGAATACAACACACATTAGTAGTAGAACCGATATTGAAGGGTACATATTGGCTGTTCATATAATGTTATCCATTTATGGTGCAATATAAAATTGAGCTTCAAATTTCAATTGTGTAGAATAATGAACTCTTGATACCCATTTTGAATTTAATTTTTATCTACAATACAACTTTTAGGAACTAATTATATTTCTGAATACTCACTGTCTTAGTATAAAGAAATACTCGTATTTCAGACTTTTATTAAGAGTTAACATTGTTAGATGTTTTAGGACTTTTAAAACGTAATTATCACAGCATTGTCATATTTAAATTAACAATAATTCCTTGATATCCATTTTTATTCACATTTTCTTGAGTGTCTCACACATCATTTTCTTATAATTGGTTGGTTCAAATGACTGCCCAAAGTCCACTTGCAGAATTAGTTGTATTTCTAAGGTCTCCTTTATTCTGTAAGTCTTTCTCCATTTTTTCTCTTTCCTTTCTTTTATTTTTTCCCATTTTTTTGGGAAAAACTGAGTTATTTAACTTTTATAATGTCCAACTGTTTCTTTGTGATGAAATTTAATGTCCTTTTATTCTTAGTATTTGAATTGATTAGATTAAGCATCCATTGTTTAAACAAGAATGATTCACAGGTTGTATTATGTCCTCCCTATTATATCCATCATAAGGCACATCATTCATCTTATTTTGTGTCAGTCAGTTATTAATACAATAATGTTATGGAACAAAAGAAAGCCACAAAATCTCAGTGGTCTATAGAAATACGCATTTATTTTCATAAATCTGTGTGTCAGCTGTGTTTTGGCAAATCTGTGCATTAGGAAGGTGATTATACGTAGGCACCAACGGCTGGGGGAGCTTTACTTGGAACTTCTCTTATCTGCCTTAGAGCATCAGGATTGTTCTCAACAGAATGGAAAATGAACAGGAAGATAAGTGGAAACCCGCAAAGCTTCCTCAAGCCCAGTCTTGAAATAAGCATACTATTTCCGCAAATATAGCAACAGCCAAAACAAATCATAGTATGTCCAGACCAAGTGAAATCTGACAATAAAAGAGGGTTACAGAATTGCGATAATCATCAACAAACACATGGATAAAGAAAACTTAGTAAATATACCCCATGGAATGCTATTTGGCCATAAAAAGAATAAAATGATGTCATTTGCAGCCATGTGCATTGAACTGATGGTCACTGTGGTAAGCGAAATAAGCCAGGCACAGAAAGACATTATGTTTTCTCACTCATACATTGGAGCTAAAAAACCTGATCTTCTCGCCGTAGGGAATACAACCATAGATACCAGAAATGGGGAAGAGTGTGTGGGGCGAGGGGAGGATGAAGAGAGGTTGGCTATGGGAACAAGCATACAGAGGACTTTTTATAAAAAGTTCTGAGATTTGAGAGCAGACCAGGGTGACAATACATAGCAACAATATTAGGTAGATTTTAAAGAGAGTATCTGAAATGATACCAACACATAAAAATGATAAACACTCCAGATAATGGATACCCCAATTACCCTGACTTGATCATTACAGGATCTCTGCATGTAAGGAACACTCACATGCCCTCCATAAATATGTAAATTATTATATATTAATGAAAGAGAAGTAAATAATTTTTTTTAAAAAAGGAATTGGGACCATTCATCCAATTCACCACACACTTTAACTGATGCTAAAATGGATTGCTGGGTTCATGTGGTGTTAGCATGATTCTTCTAATAAAAATATGTCCAGAAGCCTTTTATCTCAAGGTTTTAATATCAATGAGTGATTGTAATCTAGGTGGATATTTTTCATTTTTAAAAGCATCCAAAATGCTTAATTTTTATTTTATTCTTTCTTCTGCTTTTAACAATCAGAATTCTTTTTAAAAGACGTTTCCTTTCTTGTTATAGACTGAATATTTGTAAGCCCCTTCTCCAAATTCATATGGTGAAGCTCTAACCCCCAATGTGATATATGGAGTTGGAGGTCTTGGAGAGATAATTAGAGTTAGTAAAGTCGTGAAGGTAGGACCCTCAAGATAGGATTAATGCCCTTATAAGAACAGAACCATGCTTTCTCTCTCCAATAGCACTCACTTAGGAAAGTGATCTCCACTCCCACACCCCAGGCTGGAGTGCACTGGGGCGATCCCGGCTCACTGTAACTTCCAGTTTCAAGTAACTCTCCTGCCTCAGTTTCCCAACTAGCTGGAACTACAGGCATGCACTAGAGATGGGGTTTCACCATGTTGGCCAGGATGGTCTCGATCTCTTGACCTCGTGATCCGCCCAACTCGGCCTCCCAAAGTGCATGTGCCATCCTGCCTGGCCTTATTTTTATTTTTTTTTTTTTGAGATGAGTCTCACTCTGTCACAGGGGCTGTAGTGCAATGGCATGATCTTGGCTCACTGCAACTTCCACCTTCTGGGTTCAAGCGATTCTTCAGCCTCAGCCTCCCAAGTAGCTAGGATTACAGGCGCCCCACCATGCCCGGCTAATGTTTCTATTTTTAGTAGAGACGGGATTTCACCATGTTAGCCAGATTGGTCTTGAACTCCTGATCTCGTGATCCACTTGCCTTGGCCTCCCAAAGTGGAGCCACAGGCCTGAGCCACCACTCCTGGCCTGACTTTTCTAGAATAACAACAAATGGAACTTATTGGCCTCTTAGTCTATGGAAGTCATTTGTTGCCCTTATGATAAGATTGTTCAAAAACTATTGTGAAGAATAAGAGGTAAATCTGGAAATGTCAAAACTAACAATTGTAATCTAGTTTACAGGAATCCATTGTTAATATATTTTAAAAACGGATCATCATTTCTAGGTATCTGTAATGTAGAAAGCTCCAAGTATCAAATGGTTTAGAAATAGTATGCTAGTGTTTTGGGAAGGGGAAATACTTTCATAGGTTATTTGTTAAAATGTTTTAGCTAAAGTGACTGGATTTAAAGGAGACTATAAAATTGAGAGATCAGATGGTTTATATAATGCTTATATAATTAATGTAAATCAGTTTGAGAGAAAAAATAGAAAATAAACAGAGTATTATATTTGACATTTTTGCAACAATAATTGTCAAATCATGTCAAATTCATGTCAAATCAACAATCCTGCAAGACCTACACATGTACCACAGAACTTAAAGTACAATTAAAATAAATAATACATTTTTAAAAAGAAAAAAATATTAATCTGTTACATATTTTCAAAATAGCTAGAAGAGTGTTCAAGTACTCATAGCAGAAATAAATGATAAATATTTAGTGATGGATAGTCTATTTACTCAGATTCAATTATACAAATGTGTTAAATTATCACACATACCCAGAAAAAATGTATCTGTTATGTATCAGTAAAAATAAATAAATAAAAGGCACAAAAGAAAGAAAATAAGGATTGAAGAGTCCAAGAAAATTCATTCCTTGATGATGTAATCAGTCATATAATAAAATATTATACATTCATTTAACTTTTATTCATATTTGATACCACTGTTGTTTGGATGTGAATTCTGTCAACTGTAAAAGACAAAGACATTTAAATGTTGGTTCCTATTGTTAAGTTCCTTACATCATGGGGGTCAGGTACCTCCAGTTCACTAAGAATGCCACTAGATGGCACTGATGGCACTCTGACACCCTTGGGACGTAAACCAGCCACCTGTTTTTCCTGGTTTGGAGACCTCAGAAATGGCAATTGCCACCCTAAACAAATTACAGTTTTTTTACCGCAAAATATATTCATAAAAATATTTAATGTCTTCATGTTCTCTTGCATCCTATCTTCAAAGTATGTTATGTACATTCAGACATATTTCACTGAGAGAATTTTGCAAAGTATTGGAACAAGCTAGAAAACAAATGTTTCTCTTTGATTTGAACATGCATATATTTCTGATTGTTCCCAGAAATTTACCATAGATAATACTTTTGTTATTATAATTAATAAGAACTAACTCTTGTGGAATAAGTTTGGTAGAAGCCATGGTCTGTTTGAGACAATTAATAGAATGAGAACTGCTTAATATTTAAGAATGTAGCAAGAATTTACTCTCGATCAAAGCCGGGTACCATGATAAGAATGTGCATTCTTTCAGTGAAATATCTCTGGATGTAAATAACCTATTTTTTATTTATCTGATTTCTGTGAGCATCATTCTATCTTCAATATTCATGATTCTTGACTCCGTAGAAAAAAAATCTTGTCTTTAAGATAGTTTATTTTTACTTAATTAAAACAATAGCAATTTAAAATTTATAATTAAAAGGTATAAGTATAGTGTTAAAACAATGTCTCCTTGGCTCTTCTTAAAATATTTTACAAATTCAAACATGCAAGCCCAAATACGGCCATTTATGTTGTCTCCCAAAACCCATGACATCTCTCTTCCCCTCTCAGGATTAATGAGACAAAGATAATTCTGATGTGTATACTTTGTGCTTTGTATAGTCTTCGATATTATACTTGTAACTCACCTTTTAAATATGAAAAGAATAATTTAAGGCAATATGTTCAGAGCAAACGAGAAATACACTAAAGCTGAGATATAATGTTTTGTGTTGCTTGAAAAACAGTCTACTGAGTAATAAGATCATATACCCTATTACTCGAAACCAGAACATAGGCAATGACACATAACTGGCATAGCCAGTGACACAAAATTCCATTTGCCCCACAGCGTCTCTCATCAGTGGGCTCCAGTGGGCTACCATTTTCACCAGAAAACTGTTTAAACAGCTTTCAGATACTAAAGAGAACTAAATGTCAGTCAAAATAATACTTTTAGAATTCTACGCATAGTGATCAAAAAAGGCATTTCAAGTAAATATTTAGGTTAGAAAAACCAGATTGGCAAGTTGGTAACTTAAAAAATTATTTAAGTAAAATTTCTGCTTTAGTGTGTAGAAATTACCTCAACAATATTTTATATAAGATTATGATTGCATTATAATTGAAAAGAAGTAAGCAATTTGGCTTTGTTCTTGATTCCTGAGATGGTAGACCAGATTTTTGTTTGCATTTCGGAGAGTTGTGTCTCTATACGTTGTAAATTTATTTCATCAAAGAAAACTGTCTACCCCTAAAGTTGATATTACTTATTTTTTTTTTAAATTTATTTATTATACTTTAAGTTCTGGGGAAGATGTGCAGATCGTGTAGGTTTATTACATAGGTATACATGTGCCACGGTGGTAGTTTGTTGCATCCATCACCCAACATCTACAATAGGTATTTCTCCTAATGCTATCCCTCCCCAATCCCCTCACTCTCTACCATTCCTCCCCTAGCTCCCCCCTACCCCGTCCCCAGGCTCCAACGTGTAATGTTCCCCTCCCTGTGTGTTTAAATGTGCCTTTCCACTTTATTTCAGCCATAGACATTTCCTGAATTTTCATACAAGTGAAGGAGCTAATTTAATTTAATTTTTAAAAACTTTTTAATAAAGAAGTTCCTGGAAGGAACTCACTGTAGTACTACACAGCTAAAGCGCATCTTAATTTAAGGTTGGAAAAAGAATCGCTAAAACTTTACTGCAAAATTTCTTAAGAATGATAGACATGAAAGAGCTAAAGTTAACAGATGTTTCAACCAAGGTAATATAAAGCCCAGATGTTTGGCACATTCACATAGTATTAACTGGGTAAGTAAGAGTCATACTTTCCTCTTTTGAATAATCATTATGCTTCCCCTATTTAAAAATTCTTTTAAAATAAGGAGTGTTGGTTAAAAGTAAGGCAGAAATGAAGAGAAAAAAACAAAACAACAACCAATTCATTCTCTCTCATGATTTTCTACAATTGTGTGGTTAATTCAAAAGAGAATAGAGATGTTTATATTTAAGTAATAAATATTTTTAAAAAGCATCACTGGAAATGATATATCATGAAAGGAAATGAATATTTTACTTTTTAGTGGTTATTTTAGACATACATTAGGACAAGGCTAGCTCATTTAATTTTCCCCTGAAATTTATTTATTTCTATGTTCCTAGACAGGAGAAGAGAAGTTTTGGAATCATTTAAACATATTTCATGTTTCCTTATAATGGAACAATAAAAGCCATACTTCAGTGAGACAATATAAGAATATGCATAAGTAATTCTATAAGGCAAAAGCTTGTGCTGTCTTGTAACATGTTCAACTGATGTAAAAGAAATTGGATTTTATTAACAACTTAAAAATATTTAAAGTATTTCCCTTTAAATCCTCTAGGAAATTTGTATTTATACCATTTTCATAATATCTGTTGTAGAATGAGAGAAAAATACAGCAGCATTTTAGATTTCTCAACCTATTCTTTTCCAGAAAGTCATTTTTTAACAAAATAATTTTCAGAAATTTGTTGAATATATGATTCTTGATTTTTAACTAAATACACTTCCTGCTTTGAAAAAAAAAAGACAAAAAAAAAGAAAGGAAGAAATAACCATACACTATGCAATAAAAATATGCACTAAAAATATACTTATTTATATAGACTCATTATAAGGTTCTGAAATAGAATTATATTTTCTTAATAGAAAGAAAATGAAGTTTCTCCTTTGATAGACTATATATCCCAAGATGATTTTAAAGTTATTTTCACTTAGAAATGCTAGCTGCTATTACATATGAATTTTCAAAGCTTGCCAAAGCTTTGGAAGGAATGATGAAAATTACTACTGCACGACCTTCAGGTTTTCTTTGTTTCATAAAGGGCTAAGATAGCATTTTTGTCATTTTTCTTTCAGCTCTGGTCTTTCATCATAAATATCAAAGCATGCAATTATACCTTCTCAGATCCTACCATATTCTCCCTGTTTTCCTATCCATGGTAATGACGTTTTATCTCTTTTTCACACAACTTTTTGTTTATTGACACTCAGAAGAATTTCATAATTTGTTGAATAAAATAAATAGAATGAATATCAATAAATACAATGACTATTAGACTGATAAAATATTATTAAAATAATAACAGTATTTTTATCAAAGGCAGCATCAGACACTGAAAGATTTCTCTGCTAGGCTGAGTGTCACATAGACTGTATTCATATGAGAATTATTTGACCTACAAGTAGGGTGTTATTATTAATGTTTATTATGAGACATCTCCTCATATTGACCTTGTGCTATCTTTAGTTTTCCTACTTTAGCTTTACTTCCCATGTTAAATCTGCCTCCTGAATGAGCCTTATTTTTCTATTTTAATATATGTTCCAGGTATTTTACCCTAGATCTATGGTTCTTGAATGTTTATTATATTTGTCTTAAATAAGAAATATCCTAAATAAGTCAATATGATGAATTTGCAATAGTTTTCCATTGGATGCCAAAAACTATATATTAACAAAGAATACAAAATAAATTAAGGCAACAGACACAATCATATTTTCATACAAAATATTTCCTTTCTCTAAACCTTGGATAAAATCCTGAAAATTTATAAGTCAGATGAATTTATATATTAAAATCTATTTCAACATTTACTCCCATTATTATTTCAGAGATTACATTTGTAGGAAGATAATTGGACCCTCAATATAATAGAAATTATACTTATGCATCTGATTATTCACCTGAAGAAGAAAACACAGTGAAAGGCTCTGAAACCAGACAGATCTGATTGAATTCCCTGTCTCTTCTCTAGTAAATGAATTATCTTTAGTCAAGTTATTTAACTTTTCTAAGCTTCAATGTCTTAGTTATAAAATGGGCACACTAATACTAAAAACGTCAGAAAGAAATTGGAAGTATTAAATAAGAAAATACATGTGAAGAATGTGGCCCACTATCAGACAAGTGAGTTAGACTCATTATTATTTATTAGCTATTATTTTGTTGTTTTTGTCAGTTCCTTCCTTCCTTCTTTTTCTTTCCTTTTTTCTTTTCTTTTCTTTCTTTTTTTTTTAAACAGAGCTTCACTCTTTGTTGCCTAGGCTGGAGTGCAGCAGCATGATCTCAGCTCACTGCAACCTCTGCCTCCCAGGTTCAAGCAATTCTCCTGTTTCAGCCTCCCAAGTAGCTGGCATTATCGGCACCCACAATCACACCGGCTAATTTTTGATTTTTTAGTAGAGATGGGGTTTCACCATGTTGGCCAGGCTGGTCTTGAACTCCTGACCTCCGGTGATCTGCTTGCTCAGCCTACCAAAATGCTGGGATTGCAGGCATGAGCCACTGTGCCTGGCCGTCAATTTCCTATGTTCATTTTATGCTTGTGAAAAAATGTTAATATATATTTATGCAAAATAGCTTCATTTTATGAAGTAGTATGACCCTCCCTTCTTACCTCTGTATGAAAAGCTGGCTTTAGAAAGCTAAACTGAGACCAGAATGAAGCCTCCGGCTTTGATCTATAGTAGGGAGATTCTGCAAACAAGGATGAGGGAGAACGAAGTGCAAAGAGATCAAGCAAGACATACCACAGAAAGGACATAGCTAAAGGTTAAGCAAAGAAATGAGAAAGCATGCTGAGTTTGGTAAAACTGGACAACATTCAAACACATAAAGCAAGGGAAACATCACATGTTGGAGTTGGAGAATAGCTAGGAGAATAATATTAGCATGAGGTTTTGTTACACTGGTTACCAACAATTTGTTATTGCTGAGTTAGAGCACTTAAAATGATACTTTATATTGCATACGGTGGTCAGAGACATAATTTGTGTAGGAAGAAAACTAGTTTTGAGATCTGGGCCTGCATTCAAGCACATCCTCTGCCTTACCACGTGAGTCTGGTTCAACTAATAACCTCTCTGATATTGTTTCTGTTATCTAGGGTTGTGTTGAGAAAAGAGTGAGCCATTGCCAGGAAAAGGCACTACAAGCACGACAGGTACAGAAATGTTCATCACAGCACTTTGTAAGAGCGAATAACTTGAAACAACAAACATGTACAGCATGAGGTGAACATTAAAATAGACAATCCAGCATCTTCATTATTCAATATGTTATGGCTATGTAAAGCAGCTAGTTATACCTACACTTCTCAGAAACAAATATTTATGTTGGAGAAAAAAACCCACAAAAATGTAGGAGAGCATCTATACAAATCAGGAGCCTTGGAGGACTACAGTTAGAGGGAGCTAGAAAAACATAAAATGTATCAGGTGGTCAAGGAAGAAAGTAGGAAAACAGCTCTCAGCCTGATCACTGATAAGGAAAAAAAAAAAAAAAAGGAAGAACCTCGCTCCCTTGCTTCTCTCTGCCTCCAACCCCTCCCACAATCCTTCCTGAGCATTTCATTTTCATTTCTTAAAATAAAAGCTTTCTTAGGACACACAGCAAAATAATAATAGTATTTAAGCCTGAGGATTAAAAACCGGAGAAAAGGTGGCAGTCAAGAGAAAAATTTCACCGTTTTTCCTAAATACACCTGTGAATTGTTTTAGCAAAGGATAAAGCACTGCATTACTGTAATTCATTTACATGTAAATGGACATTATCTATCTATATCTTTATCTATGTTTCAACCTTTGAAAAAGCTGGCATTTCACTTAAATATCAGAATTTTAAAAGCTGCTAAATATTTCTAACTAAATCAAATACAATTAAATATCATAAATTACCAGTTTTATAGACGAAGATTAATATGATTCATAATGCTCAGTGCTGAGAAGTATAAACCTATTTAGAGGTCAACCTGTCAATATGTAACAAAATTTAAAAAGGGCATACCATTTTATTCAGTAATTTCACTCATAGAACTTTATACCATAGAAATAAATCATACACTGCATTGTACATATGATGATTTACCACAGCATTTTTTCTAATTTAAAGAAAATTTATATTTTCTCCAGGCAAGGATTACACATAAATTATGCATATTCCATACGACTGAATACTTTGTAGTAATTAAAAACAATATGGTAGTTCTCTATTCATTGATATAGAAATATGCCCATAATAATGTTGGTGTGAAAACGTCTGGTTACAAAATGAAATTTAAGGCCTAATAACATTTGTCATTATGTTTGTGTTTTGGATCCATAAATTCATATGAATGACTAAGCTGTTAATTGCGATATTCTCTGTTGTGTAAGATTACAGGGAAGATTCACTTTCTTCTTTTATAGTTTATTACAATTAGGAGGGAATTTTTAATGAAGATATATTATTGTATAACTCTGAAACAATAAAAATAAGCCGTTTTGGAAAAAAGAAAAATGAAATAATATGTTTCCTTCTTGAAAAAATATAGAACAATAGGGAAGGTAATCCGCTGAGGCAAATGTCTATTGTTCGTGCAAAGAGTAGGTGGCAATGTGCCAGGCAGTGTGAGATAGAAGAAGAACAAAGACAGAGAACCCAGGGAAACCCTAGGGCAGGGGAAAGCCAGTTTCAAAATACTGGAATAAGGCTGGGGTTTAGTGATTCAAGACTTAAACACAAAGATACATGAGTATAAAGATAATTCAAAAACTTGGGCCTCGGTCATCAAGGGAAATGGCATATGGGTCCTAATGCCATCAAAAAAAAAAGTAAAAACTATGTTCCAGGTAAGTCAGATTTTTATCTCCTTTCTGGGTTAGGTAAGTTGTAGGGGTGAAAATGCAACGCCGAATAAACGTAATAATGGCATCAGGAACACAGAAATGACAATATCTACTGCAGCTAGGACAAGAATATACTTGTTTTTCTAGGACAGGAAATCTAGGGTCTGAGGAAATGAGATATAATGAAGAAAAGAAGAATATGAACAAATTTATGTACAAGAAAATTAAGTTTCTATTTTTTTTTTCTTAAGCGTGAGTCTCATTCTGTCACCCAGGCTGGCGTGCAGTGGCCTGATCTCAGCTCACTGAAACCTCCGCCTCCCAGTTTCAAGCGACTCTGCTGCGTCAGCCTCCCAAGTAGCTGGGATTAGAGGCATCTGCCACCATGCCCCACTAATTTTTGTATTTTCAGTAGAGACGGGGTTTCACCATGTTGGCCAGGTTGGTCTCAATCTCCTTACCTCACGTGATCTGCCCACCATGGCTTCCCAAAGTGCTGGATTATACGTGTGAGCCTCTGCTCCCAGCCTAGAAAGTTAATTTTTAAGAGCAAAATGGGACTAGTGTTAGTTTGATTTTGTAAGAAATATTTTTATCTTTTAATATTTTTAATTAAACAAGTACATCTGGTTGACTTCCACTTCTGAAAAACTGTCATATTAGAAATATTTAAAATTCTCGCACCTAAGAATACTTAGAAATTATGCCTAAAACACAGGAAAAAAAAGTATTTTTAAATGTGTTTCTGAGGTCACAAGAAATAAAGGGAAATTGCTGGGTCTTTAAAGTACATAAAGAAAAAATAATAAATTGTTGAGTGAGCACTACAGCTACTTCTGGGTATGGGTGTTTGGCATATTCAGGATTAATAGTCCCAGCTTTCCAGGAAAGCGTGAAGAATGGGGCTTGCACATGGTAGAGAGTTAGAACTATGACTTCATTTGTAAATCAGGATCCTTGGAGGGCTATAGTTACAGTGAGCTAGGAAAAAAAAACAAAACAAAACAACAAACAAAAACACCTCTATCTCCTGGCCAACGAAAAAAATAGGAAAACACAGCTGTCAGCCTGATAATTTATAAGGAAAAAAAAGAAAAGAAACTTTGATTCCCTCTGCCTTATCCTCTCTTCAAAGCTCAGGCTATTTTTTCTGCACAGACTTGGGATTTAAATGGCTCTATCTGAATGGACTGAGAAACCTGAAACAGAAAAACCAAAGTGTATTTTTGTCTTTCCTTAACCTAGAATGAGGCAAATTCTCTCTGAGAAAAAAAAAAAATCCCTTCAATTCAGAACTCACAGAATGTTACAGATTTAGATCAAGCAAATATGAGCTCAGAAACATAAGTAGAAAACAAGAAAACAAATTCACTGTGATCAAGTGATGGCAAAAGAAAAAAAGAGTAGGATTAGACTTCTAAGAATTACATATATTGGATTTTAAAAACATTTACAATAATATAAGTAAAATAAAATCATAATTTTGTCATGGAAACTTATAAAAATAAATATACAGATTATGAAAAAGACTAAGTAGAACTTCTCATAGTTAAAAAATAAATTAATATAAGCACAATGGACAGGTCAAGCTGTCTATCAAACATACCTAGAAAAAAAATTGTGAACTGGAAGATAACTTCTAAAAATTGCCCCAAGCAATGCACATACCATAGATGAAAAATATGAAAGAAAGAATAGGAGAGATGGAGAATAAAATGGCACAGAAGGAGCGAAGGAGAGAACAGGGAAATATGAGAAAGGCAATATTCAAATGACAAAGATTTCCAAATTTAACAAAAGATAGAAAGTCTCAAATTTATAAAGCACTGGAAAATCAAATCCCAATCATAAAAAATAAAATCAAGTCCACATAAAAAGATCATAAAAGTAATTCAAGCTCATTGTTTGAAAAGAAAATATAAGATAATAATATAATTTTTAAAATTATAGTTATCCTGATCAGAAGCCCAGTGCTTTTATGTTTTCCCCTTTGTCCTTTCTCTAAAAAACTTCTCAGAATCAATTTGATAAAAGAATGAGAGAGAGAGAGATGACCACTTTTAATAGTGTGAAATATATAATTCAAGATACTGTTATGCAAAGAGAACAAGAGACCTAGAGACATACAGCAAGTACTTAATTATTATTACAAACAGACAAAAGTATATTAAAAGCATATTAAAAGTAGAATTTTTCCTGTTTGCCATATTTACTTTATTCCCATAATTTGAAATTTCTGCATTGCATTTTTAGAAAACATATTTTTTTCAAGGAATTCACAGTTTAATGGGGGAAATAAACAATTAGAGTGCATTAATAAAAGCACTCTTAAGTATAAGAAGAGATATGTGTAAATCATTGGAATAGAACAGAGAATCTATTCCAGAAACAAACTCATTTCTGTGCCTCATTAATTAGAGAGAAGAATAGTCTTTAAAACAAATCGTTCTAGGGTAACTGAACATCCACATGCAAAATAATGAATTTAGATCTGCTATGGTTTGAATGATGGTTTACCTTCAAAATTCATGTTGAAACTTAATCCCCAGTGCAGCAGTATTAAGAGGTGTAGCCTTTTGGAGAACTTTGAGCAGAGCATTCATGAATGGAATTAGCACACTTGTAAAAAAGCCGAGGTTGAAGGAAGCACACTCTCATCCTTCTGTCCCTTCCACCATGTGGGGACACTGTTCCCTCCAGAGGATGCAGCAACAAGGTGCCATCTTGGAAGCAGAGCGCAGCCCTCACCAGATACCAGTTCTGCTGTCACTTTGATCTTGAACTTCTCAATCTCTGTAGTCCCAGCTACTCGGGAGGAAGAGACAGGAGAATTGCTTGAACCTGGGAGGCAGAGGTTGCAGTGATCAAGATTGTGCCACTGCACTCCAGATTGAGTTAGACTCCATCTGTAGTCCCAGCTACTCAGAAGGATTGCTTGGCTGCAGCAGAGGGAGCAGGGAGACAGGGTCTTACTATCTTGCCCAGACTGGACTCAGACTCCTGAGAAAACATATTAGAAACTATATTTTTATCAATATCAATATTAAGTTGTATCTATAAACTCCAGTATGTACCACACAGACCACCCTGTTGTCCCTATATTATTTTTCAAGCCTTAAAATAAGATGGATCCCAGAATTCATAACAGGGATAACACTATATGTTGGGCTTAACTAACCCTATTTTCAAGAATAACAATAGTCTCTAACATTAATTAAAATATGCCAGGCATCATGTCAAGTGGTTAACATGTACTGATGCATTTAATTCTCACAAAAACTCTAAAGCAGAGGCCAGTTTTTTACCCCATATCATAGATGGCATGGGAAATTTTGTCCAAGACACACAACTATGAAGCAAAGGATTCATACCCAGAATGTCTTATACTAAAAGATGTACAATCAACCTTTTATATTTATACCTATGAGGTATAAACACCTATAGTTTTCCTTATTTCATCTATAGAGGTGTTTTTTTTTTCTATTTTTAACTCAAGGTCGTATTTTCTTCTACAATCCATATATACATATGTAACTTTATTTTTAAATGTTCACATATATTCTGATGAAAGAAAATTCTATCCTCAAATATGTGTCTTAATTTCGATTATCAATTAATTATATCTATAACTGAAATATAATGATTTATCCTTATCAGTTAACAAGGAACAACAGCAACTATAATTGCCAATAATCATGTCATATGCATAAGACAATCTACTGAGGGGAAGAGTTATCTATATACAATCCATTAGGAAGTTCACAATATACTCCTAACTGTAAAGAACATGGCAAAGTGATTTACACTTGAATTCTGTGATTCAGAGTTCACACTATACATTTCTTCTCACAATATGTAAAATAAAATTTAATCAGAGTACTAAGATGTATATCTCTAAAAATAGTGCATTATCATTAAAAAAAAAACAACAGGTATACCAATTGCAACAGCACATCAAAAAGCTTATCTATCACGATCAAGTAGGCTTCATCCCA